>PVHY01003321.1:22169-110093 GCA_004024945.1 Uropsilus gracilis | reverse complement strand
CGTGTTGGAGTTTGTTTTGCTGAGTTTAACTTGTGTCTGCGAGAGGCTGTGCAAAAGTTAGGCCTGAGAAGAAAGTGAACTTTGCTGGTTCGACACCATGGAGTTCCTGCTACCTGAAGGTGACAAGGAGAAGACAGCGTGGAAGACAACGAGGAGCATTCAAAGGAACATGTCTTCAAGCGTCTGGAGATGGACTCTGCCTGGACATTGGTGAGACGATTAGGACTGAGAGACTGAGGATTTGGGGGCAATCTGGGAAAGGACTTTGGACAATACCGAGAAAGGGTTTGGACAATGTTGAAGTATTCTGAGTCTTACATGTTTCTTTTGTAGTTAATAGGATAATTAGAAATCATTTTGTTAGAAATAAATTAGTCTGCACTGCACTGATAGTCTTACATTGGTTTGGTATTTTGGCTGAGAAGGCTGGGGATGGTGGTAAGAACCCACGAGTGAAAAGTTTAAACTGTGTTTTAAAGTTTTTCTTTTCTGCAGTTTTTGGAGCTGAAAGCAGAGAGCAGCTGGCTGGCTTTTGCATATCAATGGTAAAGGTGATCAGTGAAAATGCTAATGAAGAGTGTGTAGCCTGCTTTGGAGAGAGAAGCAGGCAGATAGCTGTATCCAGTTAAAGTTAAAGTCAGAAAGTCTTCATTTTACCCTGTTTCAGTTGGCGACTCTGGAAGGTGATCAGTGAAAATGCTAATGAAGAGTGTGTAGCCTGCTTTGGAGAGAGAAGCGGGCAGATAGCTGTATCCAGTTAAGGTTAAAGGTAATTGCAAAGGAACTGCTTGTAGCCTGCTTTGGAAAAAGAAGCAAGCAGATAGGGGTAAACAGTTAAGTAAAGACAGAAAGTCTCTTTTTACCCTCTTTCAGTACCAACGTCCCCTGCAGCCCATCCCAGCCCAACCTTCCTCAAGGAGCTGAGACTTCATGAACTGAATTGAGCTCTTGTGAAACTTTCTTTTTTGCTCTTCTGTAAAAAGCTTACACCACAACTCAGCTGTGTGATAGAACTTTCCTCCAAAAATGGAGTGTCAGCACATTTGAGGGTCTAGAGATCCTGGGTGACTTACAAAATCGGGCGAGACTGAAAGTCTTCTTGGTTCATCCTTTCAGACTGGCGTATTTTCAGGATCTCAGTGTAGCTCAGGTTCTGCAGTTTGCTCTTGAATTGATCCAAGGAGCTAGGCTTGGTTGTAAGTGCTCTCATGACCTGCTCCTTCACTACTTGCATTACCTGTAAATGAAAGGAAGATCATTATTTTCTTGGGGTTTGACCTTGCTCATTTAGAAAATCCTCTGTAGTTAACAGCTTCCCTAACTCCCTATAGAAAAGTCTCTGTAGGTGACAGCTCTACATTCACTTTCAGTCCAAATCCTGAGCATGTTGTACCAAAGAGTAAATGATCACTAGGAACACCTTTCATTTTCTCTTGTACCACTGGAACCACAATGGATTGATTGACTTGGAGATAGGAGGGTGGGGAGCCGTGGGTTGGGAAAAAGAGTTCCATTTGTACCATGTATTATGTGATAGATGCTGAAGCAAGAACAAACAACACAAACTCAGGAATGAAAGAAGTCTAAACAACTGCTAGGAGGCTGAAGAATCATTATTTTTTTCTAGAAGAAAATCACTGAGACACAATGAACGGTGGAATTGGTTGGTACAAATGAATGTGAACTGATACCCACACCCACATCTCCCAGAGTGTTTTTCTCAGATAGTTAAGGTCTGAGTATTTATACAAACAATATGCCTGGAAATGTGCATGTTTTATTGTCTCTTTAAGCCAAGAACTTAAAAGAAAAGGTTTATTAAATTAGAAAACACATTATCTCACTGGAAGCCTCAAGGAAAAGGAAGAGTATAGTAATTTGCTGCCTCAGGACAGATCCAGTCCACAAGGAAACAATTACCCATTGCCTCTGTTAATGTGGATTCATCTTCATCAGAATATATAAAACAGCAGAAAATATACAGTGAGACCAACAGACTTATAATCTAGCTGCTGCTTTTCTTATCTTCCACTGCAGATGAGAACAATTGTTAACATCAACAGTGTGTCTATCATAGACCAGACTCTATGAAAAGCATTTTAAATGGTTTTTTTTGCTTTCTTTTAGTTTACTCAAATTTATAAGGCAGATATTCATCATTTCTATTTCCATTAGAAAAAAGCCCGAGATTTCAAAACATTAAGTAACTAGTTCAAAATCATCCTGGCTGCTGAGCTGGGATTTAAACCCAGGGTTGCAAGCACTCTGTTATACTGCAACCCATGCCACCATTCTTGGGTTGTCTAATAATTTAAAAGTAAAAGAAAATGACAAATGCACTTCAGCTATATGCCTGAATATGTGCAGGGCACTTTGCTGTTTCTTATTTCATTTAATCCACTTCGTCACTTCTCTCCAAAACAGTGGAGCAGGTGCTATTGCCACAATTTTAAAGGAAGCTGAAACTAAGAAAGGACTGAGGATTTATCCAAGGTCACACATATCAAGTTGACTTCTCAGTTGCCCAGTACAGTGGATACAGAATATGCTCAATGTTAATCACCCCTGAATACTTTTATCCTTTAACACTCTGAATATGATCCCAGGGTACTCCTTATAGATTTTAATCTTTTGTTTATTCAACTATTCATACATAGGGGAACTCAGTAATTGCTCACTAATAATAGCTTCCAATAATGGCATTTTTTGAAATGTTATCATTGAGATAACAATTTTACAGTATGGAAAAGACTATGGTGATCCAGAATTTTCAAATGCTAGGCAAAGGGTAACTCTCACAGTCTGAGGAAATCTCATGGACAGCTGAAACGTTCTCCAAATACTTGACAGCTCCTCTCACATGCTGAGTTCTTTTAATTGTGTTGCCTCTCTGATGGCGCAGGATGCCAAGCAATCTGCTCAGGTTCCTTTCTCCAAGTATATCTCTTCTGTCTCACACAGCTGTCCTATCTACATACAGATCTACCCAGTGGTCTGCAGGGATCTAGAAGACTTTGGAAAGCAGAACAACAAAGTGAATCCTCCTTGACAGCCAAACAAAACTGGCCTTCAGGAATAGCATAAGCCCATCAGGCTTCAGAGAAACTCACAGGCCATGAGTTCCCCAACTCCAGATGCCAGGTCCCCTTTTTCTTTATGACCTGCATATTTACTGTCTATACCTGTGCTCATAGGGATCCATGTTAGTCACATTTTCCTTTAGTCAACTAACAATTGACTAACACTGACTAAAATTAAACTAGGGATGAGGCGGCTAGAAGGAAAACAAGTAGGTCTACTTACAACTGATATCAGCCCTCATTTTCTTATGTGTTTCTGACTTTCAGCAGTCCAAGGTCACATAAAGAATAGCCTCATGTAGGGACATTTTGCATTTTCACAAGGGCTTTGGGGAAGTAATATCTCCTCATAAACTGAGAATCTGGAAACAGGGATGGAAGGAAACCATGGGAGAAAACTTGAGGAATGAGAGCTCCCTTCCATTTGCACGATTCTGCTTTTTTTAGCAGACACAAGTATTTCTCAGAGGACTTGTATTTCATGTCCGCTCTGTGAATAAATGGTTGCAGGTGATAGCAGATATGTAAAAGTGGGAAGGCATGTGATTCATAGGTGTGTCTAGAGGTATGGCTGGTGGTTTCCCATAGTCTAACTCAACTCATTATTTGCTGACCAGAAATCAGACTGTACTAATAGAAGTTATTAGGAAAACTTTGCTTGAAGAGTATTATTTGTGAAGTCAACACAACATTGCTGATTGCATTGCTGATTACCTGCCATACATATAAAGTGGACCACACATTAGGAATTCAAGCATGAATGAAGTATGACTTTCACCCTTTGTGGTCTAATAAAAAATGGTCTAATAGGATATTTAGATATGACAAAAGATCATTACACTAGAACTATGAATGTAATAAAGAAGGATCTTGATCTTTGTGGGTAGTTGGTAAGGTACTTCAGTAAAGTTCTGCAGGAAGAAGGGTTGCTTAGTGATGTGGAAATAGCTGAGTAATTTGGACACCAACATACCTTAACAACTTTGAAGCTGGGCTGCAACTGAATTGGGACCTGTTACATAAAGATCATTTCATGCCCCTAGCATAAACCCATACAGAAAACTTGCCAGTTGGTGTTTCACCTGATATGTTTCTATTTTTGTTCAGACAAAATGCTAAGTTTGGATGCTTGAGAAAATCTGAAATTGTGACCAGCTTCTATCATGTGATATATAAATGTTGTTTAAGGCTGAACTGTGGGGTTTTGCTGTTCCATAAGAAGAACACAACATGATTGCTCTTTTTCCCACTTAGAGAGATTCAAAATTAAGCCAAAAATAATAATTATTTGACCTTCTGCTGGGAGGTAGAATATGCAAGAAAGGAAGTCAGAGACACAGGATTAGAATACCAAAAACGAAGATGCGATTTTTAATAGATCAGGTTAAAGCAGGGAGGGTTTTAGAGAAATCCCCTCTTCCCTCATTTTATAGAGGAAATATAAATATAAACTCAAGGTGAGAATCTTTCATTTCATGTGTTTCTACAGGGGCTGTTACAGAGATGACAATTACCATACTACATTTGCCCAGATACAAACATCACACTAGCATATGGCATGTGACCCAAACTGACCAATCAACATCCTATCCCAGACTTTCTCAACATCACTTGAAGCATAATTGAAGCAGGCTTCTTTCTCATTAAATTGAACCCTATTCTGTAAGAGTTCTCTCTTGTAAGTGGAAGATAATGAGACCAATATCAATAGAATAAGGCAGAGGGAAGAAGTGTGTGTGTGTGCGTGCGTGAGTGTGTGAGTGAATAAGCGAGCAGCAGAGAGAGGGAGAGAGTGTTATGTTAAAGCCACATTCAACCATAAAGTCAGTTCACCTTAGACTTTTGGTGGTTTGGTTACATGAACTTTTTTTTACTTCAGATGGCTTGAATGGTATTCTTGTCAATTGAAACCAAAGAGTCACATAAATACATGCACTGAAGTTCAAGGGAAGTACCAGGATGTGAAGCTGAGGTTGCTTCAATCAGTGAAAAAGGGAGAGAAGCAGGACACAAACAAAAAAAGCTACTTCAGTAAAAGAAAATACCTGTAAGAATCATGGTCATCTCTTGATTATGCCTTTGAACAAAATGATGATAATCCCTTTTGTAATCTGGGAAACTCTATCTCCCACTTAGATATTTTATACTTAAAACTTGCTGTTAGAGTTACATTTCTCTGGATTAAAACCTTGATTCCAGTCAGATGCAAGAATAAATAATTGAAACAATTCCTTAAATTTGTAGCAATCACATACATGCAGTTTGAAGAAAATATAGAACCTCTGCAATGAGTAGGATAAGGGAGAAAAGTCCATGGCCCCAGGGAAGGGACATGGGTGGTGGGTGTCCGCATAGCACAGTGGCTGTTGGAGTCAAACACTGGCTGTGGTGACTTTACATTGACCCTGAGAAGGCTAGTCTATGTGCCAAGGAAAATGACCCCAGTGAACGACTTTAAGGCATCATAATAGTAACATAAGTCAAATATTTCTCCATTTCTTTGCAAAGAAGCATATACAAGAGCGACAACTAATGGTTTAAGTCTCTCCACACATACAAGTTAAATCAAGATGCTTATAACCACTGTCCATACACAGTCCTCTTTGGAAATTATCAGACTTAATGTCATTGCTTGAAGAAGCCACAGGGAGTGTTAAAGAGGCATCAGCACATTAATGAAGTTAAGACTTTTAGCTTTGTTAAAATTGTGTGCTTCGTTTACACATCAAAGAAAACATGCTCTTAGAACTTGCATTCATTTTTGGTATTGAATGATTACTTAATCAAGGTCTGAACTGTGACTGTGATGTGTTTCTGGAGTTCTCTGTAATAATGTCACACAGTACCAAAAATATGGGAGTCCTATAAGATATTGCACTTTAAGTGGAGAAAGCCTTTTGATTCCTTGAAAGATTGGCTTAAAGGTATAAGTGCTGAGGCTCTGTGAGTAGAAGCAAACAAACTGGTGGTCTAATTGTGTTCTAGCTTTATTGTTCATTGAAATGTGTTTTGTGTTTAATTCCAAGATCTACTGAGCATCTGTGTGTTCCCATTCTAATCACCTCTCTGACTCTGCCTTCATACCACAACCCTTATCCAGCATCATTTATCCACACATTCAATAAAATGGTTTTCAAGCATCTGCAATGTACCAGGCACTGTGAGTGAGGCATTTGAGGATTTGTACTGAATAAGCTTCTACTCTAGGAGAGTGTGCTGGACAAGTACAGAGTTGCCTCCCCCAGCGAGAAAGTAGTAATGTCATAGTGGAGCAAAGTCAAGGCATTCACTCCACAAATACTTTCTAAGCCCCTTTCCAGTGCCAGCAGGATGAGAAATGGCACTAGGACTTTGACAAGGGATTGAGAAACAATCAGATATGGAGGTAATAATGTTTTTTTTTGAGGATTAGGGGATGCAAAACATTTAGCTCAATACATTATACCCATCATTAAGAGGGTTCCTCTGAATTACAGTCCTAAAGACAGCTTGTCAAAAGAAAAAATCTCCCTGTTGCATGCAGGTAATACCAGGTAATCATAACATGTGCAGTTCATTTAGGTTGCATTGAGCAAAATCGATTAAAACAGATTAAAATGACCATTTTAAAAAAGTTCTCTTGATTTTCTCCTTGAAAGATTTCAGGTTTTGAAGATACTTTGGCTTATTTGTTCTGTCATGCCTTTTACTGTAGTTTGACCATTGCAGTTCCCTGATAAAGGTCCCAACTCTCTAGGGTTTTGTGGGTTTGGGTCTAAGGTAAATGATCAGAAAAAACTGTTCTGATATCTCAGAGGGTGAGCTTAACTGGTGTGCAACCTCTGGCCCCTCTCAATTTCATCATTTGTCCTCACTGAAATCAGATGAATTTGAAATATCTTGTTCATTAATAGATGCAAAAAAGTTCTTTGGACTTCACAAAGGACATGGCCTTATCTTGGCATGCAGGAATACTAAGAAGTCATTAGCTCCTCCATCTCTGTTTCTCTAATGGATCCCTAACAGGCTCATAATCTGTTTGAGGGGAATGGCAATGACCTAGTTCAGAAACAAAGGCCAATACAGTGCATGCTGGGACTGTGAAGTTCCTCTAAATGTTCCTCTCTATGATGGCATTTCTAAGGACTATAACATCAGACTAGCTGTATGTACCATCAAAAGCCAAGATATGTAGCCAGGAGTTGAGAAAAGGAATAGTCTACTGAAATCTACCATCATCTACTGTAGACAAACTTTCCATTGGTTTGGCTCTTTCCAAGACAGAATCTTGAATGCTATCCACTGACAGGAAGGCCTGTCTTCGGGGTATCATGTTTCTGTGCTTTGACTGTGATGCAACTCTCAGAGTGTCACTGATGACTGCTGAATAATTATATAGCAAGGATCAGAAGGATGCAACCATCTAGATGTGGGAATCTGTGTATACATGAAAATAGACAATTCTGCTCTCAGTATCAGTTTCCAGGAGAAGTGTGATATTGTCTCACTTGCTGAGTGTTCCTTCCATTTAATTTATGTCATTCTCACTGGCAACTCTCTGAACCCTGCCCCATCACCTGTCTGAATTTACCCAACAGATAACCCCCTGGCCAACATCTACACTTAAGTTTATCCTTCTGACTTCAACAATATCCTCTTCAACCTCCCTGAAAGCAACTGATTATTTCCAAAATGTAGATCTGATCAATCTTATGCTTGCTGAAACCATGAATCACTAATGCTTGTTGTGAATTCCATTGTCTCCTCTGTGGATACATGGGCCCTCACAGTCACTTTCACCTCACTCTCAAGCAGATACCTCCTACTTGGTTCTTCCTTCACCTCTAGGATCAAGCCAGCTGAGATTATTTTAGCACTTTGAACTTTACTTTTAATTTGTGCTTTTTCTTCCACCCGGGACTAATACTCTTTTTTCCAGTACCCATTCAATCATCAAGTTAAGACATTCTATGCTGTTAGTGGCCCCTTTTCTCCCATCATAGGAATGTGTCATGAACAATGTCTCTCTTGTTTACTTTTGCTTTTTCAGAACCTGTACAATTTAATCAGGTAGTAACTGTTGAGAAACGGTTGAATTCATGACTAAAGAACTCTATTCTCAACCCTCACTCTATAACAAGATTTAAAACATCCCTGTTTTCACTCCTAAACATTCTGATTCACTTAGTTGGGAATGGATTTTGGACATTGGTCACGTTTTAGAAAGTTCCCAGGTGATGATAATGTGCAGATGAGGTTAAGGCCAAGGGTATGATGAGTCGGCATGCTGCCATTCTAGAGAAAGTGAGACGGGATATGCTCCCTGCCCAGTGTGCCTGAGGAAATCAGACTTTAGTTGCTTATAAAATGTACCATGCCTGCTTGGAGTATGATTAGGTACTTCAGAAGCCAACAATACTGGGACCAGATCATTCTTCCTGAGCTACTTCATACCAAGGCAACCATAGCCATTTTGGTGCAAACATCTGCCTACCTGTACAAGGTGTGGCTTATGGAACCTCCTTTAGTAAGAGAAGCCACCATCTGCCCAAAGCCTTAGAGAGCAATTGGCAACAGTGTTCTCAGGCACAGAGCAGCACCCTGCATGCCAACCCAAGCTCACAGCTGGGAGTGTTCAAGGAGAGCATGGGGAACCCACTGGAGGATTATTAATAGAATATGAAAGGTGACTTTTCAGGCATACTCTGAGAGCAAAGCAGATGGCACTGCTGGAAAACTTCCTTTGGTTTTCAATTGCAATAAAGAAGGATTCAATAGTAGTGGGTGGTGATTCTCAGAAAGTTTCAAGCATCCTGAGAATCTGATAATAATCCAAATTGAGAGCTTAAAGGGCACCAGCATTCAAACCCCCCCCCCAATAACTTGTTATAAAATGTCTGACTTTGAGGCACTAGTGCGAACTGGATAAGTTCACATTCCAACAACAAGGACCCACGGTATTAACAGCTGCCCTGCTCTTTGTAAGAACGCATTTGAATTTAAGGTTTAAGGCACCTTTATATTCAGTAAAGAAAAAATAATAATAATAAACCCTTCAACCAGCAATTTATCTTAAAATTAATCAGTGCTGTGTTTGTCGTAGGACAATGGACATGAACGCAACATCCTTCTTGGTTTCTTCGGCATCCACAGGAAGCCAGCTCAAAACTGGAGACAGAAAAAAAAGAGATTTGGGATTGCTGCCTTCTTTTTGCAGCCTGCCCAGGAGGGGAGAGAGATCAAGAAGCAAACAGTGGTATGACTGAGGTGCCTCTCCCTAGGGAAACAGGAAGCCCAATTAATATAGCGGTCAGGCTAAAATTTGTAGGTTAACTAATTGGAGGCTATGGAAGACAAGAGGAAACTAGGAAACTATTTCACCAGCATCTGATAGAGTAGGCCCCAGGCAAGCAAAGTCCTTGCAAATCATATTAGTGGGTGGCATTTAATCCACAGCTTTAAATAAACAACATGTCAGTCAAAACATATGACCGTGTGTCTAGACAAGCAGAAACAAATAGGCTTTTCTCGGAAAGAAGGCTGAAATAGTTTTCCAGCAGAGTTTAGGGAAAATGGCTACAAATTTTTAATAGTGATGCTATGTTGGTTTCTAAAGCTTGTTCACCAAATTTAGTCATATTTTGCTTATCATGGGTGTTGAAAGCATACTTTTGCAAATTTGAAAGATATAAAGAATGATTGCCCCAATGGGCAAGTCTCCCAAACCAGAAATGGTTACTTAGATGCCCATCTGTTTTAGCTACAGCTGCCTGACCATGGTGGGGTTGGAGGTGGAGAGACTCTCCTAGGAGCTCCCTAAAAGCAAGAGCGAACTCTCACTGAAGTGATGGAACTTGAAGTTTTCTTTTTTAAGTTACACTATCCTGATTCCAAAAATACTAGTGCTAAATAATGAGTTACTTCTGAATACTTTCATAAATGGATAAATAACATCTACAGATGTCCCTTCAAATATTATAGGCTGTTTAGAAAAACAGCCCATATATACTGAGATAAACTCATTGCTGCTTCTTTACTCATTCACTGGTATGTATGAGAAAAAGGAGTGAATGGTAAAGTCTGCTCATGTGTTGGTTTCCCTCAGTGTCATCCCTTTTATAGATGGAGGAATTGTAACTAATTCATCTCTATGTACATAGGAGCAAATATCAGTTTCATAAAAATTTTAAGAAGAAGAATATCAGTGGGTACCAATAAATCAGCCTTAAACTACTCTAGAATTAGTTGTCATTAAGAAATAAATGAAATGTCTGCTGTCTCACGGGAGGGTAAAACCTGAAGCCTTATACATCTAGTTCTTCCAGCATGTTTTGCATATGCATTAGCTATTAAAAAGTGGCAAATGAAATGGGACAATCTGCCCCTCTGGGAGGGAGATTTAATAAACTTTTTGTAAGCAGACTGCTCAGGCACGACCACAGTGGGAAGGGGTTGGGGAAAACAAGGCCTGGCTCCATCAACTTGCTCTGCCATCAGGCACAGCTGCCAGACTTGGAGGAAATGGGGACACTGGCACCAAAACAAAACCATTGGTGGATTACGCTCCAGATGCACAGGTATGGGAGAACAGCACACAGGGTGACTTCAAACTTAGCAGGAGCCTGTAGTTTCAAGTTTGTCACATGTACAAAGAATTATTCTTGTACCTTCTTTAAATATGCCCCCCTTTTAGTACTCCTCAAGCTATCAATATCATATTTTAAGTGGACTATTTATTGAGAAATTTGCAACACCATGGTGTGCATCTTAACTTCTAAATAAATTCAGCTGCATCATCAACAGAATATCTTAACTGTTTTTTAATTTTTAAAATTTGATCTACTAAATTGTCAATTCCTGGTATTACATACAAGCTTTAAAAGTATATTTTAAAAGTATGCTTTACTCACTCAATTAACATGAGCTATCAACACTGAATATATGCTAATCTCTGGATGTGGTGCTGGAAAGAAAGGAACCAGATCCAGTACCCACTCTCAGAATTCAAAGGCAGTTGGGGGAGATTGCCATATAGTTAACAGTGGACCTCAGCAAGTGCTTTTATGGGGATGAGCTACCCATACAATTTGGGGGCAGGGAAAATGACTTAATAATTAAGTACACCACTGATGTTTAGGCACACAAATACATTTCTATTCTTATTCCACTGCTTCAACAATGTGTTTCTCAGAATGTACTGAAATTGTGTATTTCTTAACAGTCTCCCCATAGGACCTTGAGGCATTTGGAGGAAGAGACTATATCTCATTTATCATTTTAGCACTAGTGGATTTTAAAATCCCCTTTATCTGGAAAATTTCCCCCTTGGCTCAGTAAACCGAAGGTCAACCAGACTGTATTTCTGATCTATGTGTTTAAAAGAATGATTTCTGGAGAGTCTTTGAGAAGGTCGGGGATGAATCCCTGTGATAGTTTTAAGCAGAGGGAAAGAGAGGTTTTATGACTGCAACATTGATAGATTAACTCTGGTTAACGCACAGCAATACCAGTGTCTGGCTGTATTACTCCCAGATGGTTGTAAATTGGGACACCTCATAAATCCTTAGGCTTTCTCTTTTCTATGACCAGTTACTACAGTGTCCCAGGGCAGAAGAGCACTTTCCAAACCAAAGTAAATTATGAATTATTTATTATTTTTAAAAAAGAGTTGGTCCACCACAACACAAAACCCAGGCAATTAAAATAACCTAGAGTGCTCTGATTTCTGCAAAACCCTGACAGTCATTGGGTTTGGAGTGAATGAGTGCAATGAATAACTGACATGGTTCTTGTATTTCTCCACTCAATACCTCTTCCTTTCTGCTCACTTGCTATACCTTTCACAATAAGATGAAGGTAGCTATTCCCACAGTTTCCACGCATCTTTTAGGTCTACCATGCTTTAACCTAAATGTGCTCCCTTTCTTTGCTAATATTTCCTTTGGAGAAATAGACACAGATAGTAATTATATGACACACATATAAGTATATGGTATACATACCAACATTTCCCTCTTTCAAGCCTCTCTTCCATGCCTCTGGCAGATATCAACAATTTATCATGGCACTTTTCTATACTGGATCAGAACTCTGCTTGCATTAACCACTGCTAATCAGCAGAATTCGGCATTCACAATGGCAACATCCTTTATTGGTGAGCACTTATCTAACACATTTGCCTTCAAAGTTCAATAATTTTGGATGGATTTACTTAAAAGTTCTGATGCCTATTTACCAAAATTTCTTTAAGGAATAATTAACCCAAGTCATTTTGCATTCTGAATTTATGTTCAATTTTCGGACCCTAAGAAACTCTTTGATTCAATAGTTAAGCACTGTTGCTCTATCTTTCACTGTCTTGTTATTTGAAGTCAACACTAATACATCTGGAATGGTGTACTGTCCATGGTAAGGACTTAGTTCTGTGCTAGAACAATGCCAAAGATTCAGAGGAGCTGATGCCTGTTGCTGAATAAGTGAAACAGTGAGTAGACCAATCTTTCATAGGTCAAATTAGAGACCTTCTGATGTTGAATGTGATCATGTTCCTCTTTTTTTTTTTTTTTTTTTTTTTTTTTTTTTTTTTTTTTTTTTTTTTTTTTTTTTTAGAATTTTAATGATTTTATAATTATGGGAAAAATCTGGATAGACATTAAAGTTTCTGGAACTTTCCCAGAACTTTTAAGTTGTATGAAATTAAATGAGGCTTTTTTAAATGTTTATTTCTATTACAAATATTCTTACTACTTGCTTAATTAAAATGCAATGATTTATAAAAGACATAATTTCTTTTAGAGTTTAGTTATTTAGATAATGTCCTGTCTTTTTTTTCTTTCTTTTTAAAGTGTGAAAGAAGAGGAAAACCGTGATACAACCAAAGCAAACTTCAAAAAAAATTAAATGTATTTCTTCCTTTCCCTCCAATTTCTTCCTTAGGATATGTGTATATGCATTCCATTCTTAAATTAGAAAACCTATTTTTAAATTGAAAATACTCTCACCCAATCAAACATAATCCTAAGAGTCAAATGAGACAGGTGCACTTAAAACTCTCTCTTTTCTATCAGAGGCATAGGAACTCAACATTTTCTGGGTATTTGCCAAGTGAAGACATGGTGTCTTAAACTTACCTTTAATCTTATGTTTTAAAACAGTTCTACCAAATAGAAATTCTGTTTCTTTCTGTTACAGAAACCAAAGCTTGGGAATTCACACTGGTAGAAAATTGAGGTTTCAAATTAGTACAGTGGAAATATCAAGCTCCAGCTGATTTCAGAAAGGACATCTGCAACTTTACCTTACTGTTAATGAATGCTACTACCCTAAGTTGGTGAAAAGATTTATGAATATTGCACAATTTTTTGTAAGTAGTAAGCAAACAAGGAAAGTATTTATAAATAAAATCCACCCACTATAAGGATTTTACTTCTCTTGTTATTATTGTTATTGTTATTTTAAGAAAATTGGAATTAACATGAACATCTGACAAATGAAAACTGAAGTACAAAGAATCTGATGGGAGGTGAAAGGGGGAAAGGAGAGCTACTTTGCAAATTGATGTTTGCTGAGGTGATAAGCAGAATGACCTCTTTTAGAATGAATGCCTGAAAATGTACAGGGGCCATAAATGATAAAAGATGTAAGGAAAGATGGGGACAAGTATCACTGAAGATGGCATTGAAGACAATAGTTTTTTAAAACCAAACTTAAAGACTGGTGACTTTAATTGGCCATCATCTATTGTGTGTGTGTGTATCTGTAAACTGGTAAAAATGATTTAATGTACATGTTCCCAAAGACAGGTGCCCAAAGGAAATGCTGAAAAAATAACTAGACTGCATACATTACAAAGACTTATTGTCCAAATTTCATTTTCTGAGACATATTGTCAAAGTGACTTTTCCTTTGGTTTTTATATATTCTGGATATACAAAATGAGAACTTTTGCTCTCGAGAACTTACATCCCAAACAAATCACTATACTATCCAGAGTAGAGCAGATGCCCCGGGAATCATCAATGGATGAATCTTAGAAGTTATCGTAAAACTCAAAGCTAGAAAAAAAAAAAGAATAAATGGGTAAAAAATAAGCAAAAAAGTGGAAGTGAGAATTGGAGAAAGCATCTCTCAGCAATATATGATGTACTTCTACAAAATACATTTTACACATAGTGTGAATGTAGGAGTGAGGAACCACAAAGAAATACAAGACTCAATTCATATAAGAAATAACATAACTTCAAAATCCTAGAATCTGTGATGAGGTGGGACTTCAGAGGTCAGGCTGCAGCATGTGCCAAGATAGCATTTTATGAATTACTAAAAATCACACAAGGTAGTAGTAGATCAGAGATTTGACCCAAAGGAGTCATTTGTCTTTAGGAAATGGCTGTTCCTAAAGCCAACTCTCCAGCTCAGAGTTGCCAATAGAGCTGCAGAGGTGGTCTTTGTCAGTAATAAGAAAAATCCTTTAGAAATATAAAAAGCATTCTGCCAAATTTTGACTGGTCATTAAAAGGACTGCCCCTCAATTCGACTCTCTAAGATTTCAATGTGTCTCTTCCTCATGGCCACGCTTAAAGCATAGAAAGAAACAAAAAGCAGAACATTTTCCTTAAAAATAGATTCCATACTAGTAAAGCAAAACAAGTAAATAAAATGAGAAGGAAAAACAGGAGATAAACATTGCATATGGTCAGAAATATTACACTTGAAGTTGTTTCTCAGCGCAAAAGTTCACTTACTATAGAAAAAGTAAAGTTCTAATGCTTGTTCCTTTGGTATAAGATCTTCCAGAGGAACATTTCAAGAGTCTTTATGCAAGTGCATTTTTGTCTGAAGGGTCACCAGGAAGCAGATAGTGTTTACGGCAAGTTTCCAGTGGTTAGAACCAACACAGAGAGCAATAATGCAGTTACATGAATTCATAAATTACATGCATTAGACCTGATCTCAGAATGCTTACCGAGAAACCCAACCTAAAGATATAGTCTGCTTGTAGAACCCATGTCCTCCCTAGTTAGAATAAACAGAATCATATTGGGTTTTTCTAAGTGACTCTCCATTCTCAAGAGTTCACCTCCTGTGCCAGCCAACTTTTGGCTATTTGTCTTTGGCTAACTGGGTTTCTAAGATGGTTCTGCAAACTATTCACTCCCTGCACATCATTAATCAGTGCCAAACTAAACAGGCTGCAGGCCCAGCAGAGAATATAGCAGCTTGGCTCATCACCTCGACACCTAATGAACAAACATGAGCGATAGCTGTTGGATACATACCATGCAGAGAATGCAAGTCAGCTAAATGAGCATTGCTTTAGAGGCACACCTAAAAAGATTGTATGACAGATATTGATATCTAAATTGTTTCACATATATAGTCATAGTCACTTTCCAATGTGGTGGAGCTTGCTGGAGTTTATTTAAAGTGTTCAATTGTAAGATGGATAAAATTTGGATCATTTAGCAAGTATATCCAGCACTTCCACAATACTGTAGAGATGTATCTGAGCTGTATTAATCCCATTCAGTGAAGGAAATTAAAAGGGAGTTTTTGTCAGTACCTCTGTTAAAGTGGACATTAAAGGTCTGAATTATAAGAAAAGAAACTGCAATGTCTATGAATTATTATGCTTTCAGAAAAAAAGATGGCATGTCCATGGAAACTCATCCTGTAAAGACAGTACATTTAATTAGTCCTAACATTAATGCTGTCAGGATTTGAGTAAATCTCTAGAGAAGTATAGGAGACAGTTGTCGAGTCACATCCAAAGGGATTTAGTTTTGAAATTATCAGAATATTCAGAGCAGTTAGAGCTAGTCAAGGACAAATCCTAAAGGTGTTTTAAGATATACTCTTATGTTTAATGGGCAGGGAGAAAGAAAGAAATGATGTTAGACTAAACTGGAAAACTGAGTTGGAACTAAATGAATCATATTCTTTCTCACTATATTATTTTCATATATTTTCTAAGGCTCTAAAGTAATGCAGAGTCAACGTGCCATGAGCTTTAGAAACAAGGAAATCTTCAGTAACTTGTTTATCACTTCTGAGTCTCAAATTCCTCTTCTGTAAAATGGGGATAATATCTACTTAAAAACACTACATCAGCAAATGTAAATTAAAGCATCTAAATCATTCTGGATGGAAAATAGTTGCTTCATAAATATCCTCACTTTGCTTTAATTCACATTGTTGTTATATATCACATCTACTTTTCATTATAGCTTATTTCATATGTTCTTAATAAGTTGTGACATTTCTCAAAATTCAAAACTTAATCAAGTATCTACCTCCATAGCACACCACAGACTGTTCAAGTTGGGTACAATGAATGCCTATTGTCATATCCCTATTGAATCATTCAACATTAGAAGCAGTGCATCCTGCACAATATGATCTCTTGGATCCAACACTCTTTATTAACACTACCATCACACAGTATGTAATTTATAAGTTCACATTTGCCTCACTCACTAGACTGGATTCCTCAAAGGATATCTCATAGATAACAAATACTCAATAAATATTGAATGACAGAGCAGTTTAATTCTCTTTTGTAACTATTTGGAGGACTGCTAATCTGGGGATTATTTATTGCATTAGAGGAGAAGAGTGCCAACAATTTTCAGTGGGAGAACAAACTGTGAAATGTGTAAAGAAATTTATTGCAGGAGAACTTATACAAAGACTGCCTAAAGAGTTGAAATAAGCAGGTGAAACTGCAGGCTATACCTATTTTTGTCATAATAAATCAAATTGAGTTTTGAACATAGAGTTTGACCAGACTGAGTCAAGGATAAGGATACACTGGAAAGTGAAGTGAGACTGTTCTCATAATTGGATCCTTGCTATATGATAATAATGAATGGGACAACGAAGACCATATCCACATCAATAAATGGTAAGTGAGTCTGAAGAACATGCTTCTATTAAGCCCACCTTGAAGGACAGGCTGGGTGGGGGGTAGTTTCTCACACAGACTAAGAACAGGATCATGAGGAACAGATTTTTAGTAGTGTATAGAAGAGTTAAAATTGGCCTGTGTACTACAATTTCTGAGTACAGCAATTGTTTGCTGACCTCCTATTGATGTGTGTATAATAAACAATGTGGCTGTATTGGACTCTTTCATTCATACAGCTGTTAGAGAGGATCCTTAACTGTCTCTCAATGTGTGACGTGGCAGCTCAAAGATTTGTATGAAGTTTTAAAGTTCTATGTCCTGTTGAAAACAAGGATTATTAAGTTGGAGCTTTCTGAACTCCTGAAATTATTTGTCATTTATTATGACGTGTGTACATGTGTGTTTTTCCAATACCCTGGGAATATGCTGCTTTCATCAGATTCTCAAAATTGGTTATAACGAAGCCAGTAAGAACCTCTGGATCAAAGGAATCGATTGAGAAAAAGAAGGATGCAAATCAGAGCAAGAACTGTAATATCAGTACTAAGCTTCAAATTAATTTTTTTGTCTATGGAATATTTTCTTCTAGAAGTATCACATAAGCACCTCTCATACTTTTTTAAGTCTGTGTTTTTAGTAGTAATGATATGTCATAACAATGACAGTTATATACTAAACACTTATGATATAGTAGGTTTTGAGCACTTTGTATGCACTATTTATATTTAGTTAACTTCAAGCCCTTAATATTGTGTACTTACTCCCTTTATACATTTGAGAAATTGAAGACTTCAGGAAGTTAATTTTACTAAAGACCTATGTCAGGTAAATGAGTTAGAAATCTGGTGGTTTTTGCACCCCCACATCATTAGCTTCTATTACTATCACCTGTGGTCTTGCACGTCTCCTAGATTGTGTAGACACCCAGGGCAAAGTCATGGGGCATGCATGTGTATGTGTAAATGTAGACACATTGTGTGTCAAGAGGCAAAAGATAAAAGGGAAGGGAAGCATTACTTTGAGGCAGTGGGGTTTTAAGTTGCTGTCTCCCTGCCCAATCTGTTTCCTTGATTAAGCAATGAAATGACTGTAAAAATCTACCAAAGGATGCAAAATTATCTTTAAGTCTGCAAGGACTGACAATGAACCTACCTGGACTGAGATGGCTGCAAAAACAAGATACTTCTGAAAAGAGACAGCAATTTTTCTGAAGGGAGAATGCTAAAGTGTCTATCTCCTCTGGAGTCTACTGGTCTCACACAATATTTTTAAACTCAATTCATCTTCCTTCTAAAACTGCCTTCCCTGGAGCATTCCCTTTGTAGGTTTATGACATCTTTATTAGAACCCCAAATAACAAAATCATCTTGGACAACTTTTCCTTCTTTGTTCTCGGTAAACAGTTATCAAGTTGGGCTTCTACCTGCTCAATGGCTTCTACCTTTGCCCATTTCTTTCACTTCCTCCTTCTGCACATTAAGGTTCATGTCTTATCTGGTCGACTTCAAGTGCCTCCTAATCATCTGTGGGGTATATGAGTTATCATGGTCTTTTACACACTTCCTCCATTAGTCATATGACTGGCACCTGTGGTTTTGCACCCTCCCCATGATTGTACACATATGGGCTCAGTGGGTTGTGCACATGAATGAGTGGACACATGTGCGGCTAAGGAGGGCAGGAATAAAAGGGCAGCTTCATCCTGGTGGGAGGGGAACTCAGGGAATTCAAGTCACTGTTTCTTCACTGTTTTCCCCTGTTCTTTATTAAAAATCCTGTAAAGATAATTCCAAGGGTTCTGGTTTTCTTCCTTAAGCTGTTAGAACTGCTAATGAGCCTACTTAGATTGAGATGGTTGCAAAAAAACACCTCAGTTCATGATGAATCAATCCTCCCCATCCTTACTCTGCAGAGTGACCAATATGATAAATTCAACACAAATCTGACTATTTGGGTCCATATTCTTTAATTTTGAAACTGATATTCTTTATCAAGGAATATATCTTACTATATTTTCTAGTCTCATCATCTACCACCTTCCAGCTTAGTTGCCACCTTCTAGAAACATCACATTACTGGTAATGTCCACCACAATCTTTGCTTCTTATTGATATCACTTCTTGAAATGTCCTGTTTAACAGATAAATACTGATCCTTTTCTCAGGCAGACTTACTATCCTATGACTACCATAATGTTATTATATTAAAAGGCTTCATTTAAGTGAACATAGCTTCTGTTTTACTTTTTAAGCATGAATACTTCCTATTAACTGTGTTAATCCCAGCACCTAGAATATTGTCTATTCTACTGAGCATCTGTGGACTCAATGTTTCCTAATGGCCATGAGATCCTGAAAACATCAAGGCTGGGTTGACGCTTAGTTAGGAGTTGTTAGCTAGCCTGAAAGAAAAGAGTTAGAAAAGCAATTCATAAACATAGGCCCTGACCTTTACAAAAAACAACAACAACAAAAAACTGTTCTTAATTCCATGAAACCTGCCTCTCTGATACTGACCTGAGTGTCAGTCAGCTGAATGACAATTCAGTCTTAGCTCTTTTTTTTTTATCAGCTCTCCCAAAGTATAGCATTATTTCTTCATCAATGCAGCACTGTTGTGACAAAAGACTATTACTTACATATTAGGTCTATGGGGCTCTCTAAACCTTCTTATTCATATATCTATCTTTCAAAACTAATGTTCCATTACAAAGTTTAAGACATTTTCTATTTGACATTGCTTATGTGAAATAGATGTGACAAAACTACAGTAATTGGGGTAAAAGAGATAATGCCTAAAAGTACTCATATACAAACACATGTTCTTATTCTCCATTGTTTGAGAACCATCACACACATTTTAGTAAACTGCCCCCAGAAGCTGAAGTTGCAAGATGCAAACAGTTTTCATTTAACAGCACAGTTCCTTAAAACAACTTGCCCTCGTAATAAAGGTGAAGATTAAATATATCTTTTCCTGTTACTTGCTCTGTTTTAGTTGGGACATTCGGCATAATATATGTACATTTGTAATAAAACTATTTGCCATTAATCAACATATACTTTTTCTTAAGAAGTTGGAAGGAAATATGTGAACTTGTACCTGGAGGATTTTTTTTTGGGAGATTAAAGCAAAGACAAGCAAAGTTGATACCGTTTGTGTCCAAAAGATGGATCCTCTCAGAAGAGAGCCTTCAATCATGAAAGCCTCATCTGCTGGTGGTGCAGAAAAAAAATCATGAATGAAGAAAGAAAGCCGAGTCAAATCAACAACATGGAGAGCCAGAAGGCTAGACTGCTGTTTTTCTATCTTCCAAACTGAAAATAGCATAGGCTTGTGTTGGAAACCCAGGAAATCAAAGCAAGAAAGATGCTAACAGCTGAGTCATGGCAAGTGACCTCATCGACAAAGAGGTTGAACAGAGCTATAAATGACAGATGACGTGGCTTGATCCAAAAGTGGGAGGTAAAGATCAGTGTGTGGGGGGTAGACGAGGACCAAGACAGAAAACATGCAGTCCAATGTGAGACATACCCAGTTATGAAGACATTCTTTCCTAAAACCCAACTGCTTAACAGTACTTGGAGGTTAATTTTTAAGTGATGCAATGCTTATGTGTAGGCATCCTTATGTAGTGGGCCGAGACCTGGTTTTGAAGCAGGAGAGCTCTGGACTATAAACTTTTCCATTTAACCTTAAGTGGTTCAGTTTCATCACCTTTAAAATGGATACAATAATGCTCCCAGAGTGGCTGTTGGGATTAAATGAAATGAGGTATCTAGCACAGTAACTAGAACAAAACAGGTGTTCAATAAATGTGAGGTCCCTCCTTGTGACCCCCAACAGACAAGAGGTTTAGTGCAGATTATACTTCTGATGTTAGTTTCTCCTTTACTCATTTCTAGTTATAACATCTTTGCACCAGCAGAGATTAGAAATCATCCTGTTCTACTTTGTACCCAAGATGATTATAATCTCTATCATCGCTTGACATATGGCCCTCTCAGTCCACCTGCAAAAATAGGACTCTGATGCAGAGCTTTAATTGTGATAAAATTTTGCTGCGGCTGTTAAAATGTGCTTACCTTACAAGATATTCTAATCTGAAATAAGGTAAAAGTGTTTTTCAAAAGAGAAAGCTTTATATAAATATAACATAAGCAGAGAAATGAAAATCTGTCAGTTTATAGTAAGTAGAATAGTTCTCTGAGGCAGTGCTTCTCATTTAACAACAGAATCTTTTTTCAACTAGATCTTACATATTACCCAATACACACAACAAATAAAGGCAAAGCATGTCTGGATTACACTGGAGGGGAGAGCCTGTGCTCAGTCTCCTTCCAGACCCCAACTCCCTTCCTCATTCCCTTTATGACATCTATTAGATACAGGAGTTGTACCTGCAGGTTCCTCAGAGACCCTTGAAATTCCCTGCTCTAGGGGAGACAGAACCTGCTTTCAGCTCTGTACTTTCTGAAAAAAGGCAGAAATATCACAGAAAAATAACTGAGTTACAGTGTTATTTGAGTGAAATAGCTCGATTTGATATAAGCAGTAATTAGTTTAATGAAGGCCAAGGCTGTAATTATGTCCAGTCTAGATGTAATGCGATTTGAGACACTGCAGAATTTGGGGGCAGAAAGGAAAATTGAGTGAAATTTGATGGACAGAAGTTACAAGTTGCAAGTGTAAATAATATGTGATTGCTTTAAGAGTTTTGTGAATTTTATAACTTACTTTACCATTAATTACTAATAGCTTCAAATCTTGTTCTTAGTGCGACGTTAGGCAACAACACTGCGACCCTATTTTCTTATCTACAAAAAAATGGCAAATACCTGTTCTGAGGAAAATACCTCACAAAAATGATCCTAAAATTACTACCCATGAAATGAAAAATTGTTGGATTTACTTATATTGAACAGGTCTTTGTTCCATTTTATATACACACATTTTATATAGTTATATATAGGTAAGCAGACAAATTAAAAATTGGGAGTTAAAACTGACAAGGGAATATTAAAAACAGAAAATTGAATAAAGGACAAGTCAATTCTTAGAAGGGGAAGTTCAAATAGAGAAAGCACTTATGAAAAGATGCTCAAACACATTAGTAGTAACTAATCCAAAGTGTAAAAATTTAAACAACAACAAAATTCTTAGTCATCAGAATAACCAAATGATAAAAATGTTGAAGCAATGTTGGAAAATGAGAACCTTCATATGTTGCTCCATTAAAGAAACCTATCTGAAATTAAATATGCATTTACCTTATGACTTGGAAACCCAACTCTAAGGTCCATATTTCAGAAACAATTCTCATACAGGTGCTCAAGGGTCATGAATTGTGCTATAGGTACTGAATATCCATTATTTGCTCTCTTTCAGTCTCTAGCATGGTTGATGTATTACCCCATTTCACAGAAGAAGAAACAGAATTTTTTGTGACAGTGGGGATCTGGAGGTAACATGGCTGTCTATCAACAGGGAAAGATAAAATGGAGTGAAGGCAGACAAGGGAATACTATGCAAGTACTAGAAATCTACATAACACCAGAGATATATCTGAAAAACATCTTGTTGAGTGATAAAGCAAGAAATATTCTTACATTTTATAGTCTATGTTATCAAAATTAATCATTTGTGTAAATTAAAATATATGCATAAGATAATAAAATATTGTTTTTAAAGATGCATATGCATGTTTTAATGTCAACATTTTAGTAGTACTCCAGAGGAGAATGGATGAAAAATGAAAAGGAAAAATAACAAAATAAGAGGAACTTATAATGGATCTATGATGATAATAAGCTATGAAATGAGGTGCATGTAAAACTCAACTGTCTCTCTGAGGGCCAATTCATACTTTAAATGTCAGATTCTTGTGAAGATTAAATGACATCTATAAGCCAAATTTCCTGGTGATACAAAAGGTAAACTACACCTATTTGCTTCCCTTGTCACTTTTAGAAAATATAAAGGGATGGGTTTTTCTCTCCTTTGTTTCTCTAACAACTTAACAAATCAAATAAGTATCAAGAAAATGAGGTACTAAGCATAGTTATGGGTTCAGAAGATGGTTTTCATACCTGGGTAGATAGCAGAAAGACACATGGGATTTGCAAAAGTACAGACAACCAGACTACATACCACCACCACCTCATAACGAAAAGGATCATTATCTCTAGGGACAGGTGGTAATGGAGGCCAGGGTAGGGGTCTGCAGAAAAATTTGAAAGGTATCAGCATTGTTCCTTAGGGCCAGTTCACTATGCTCTCAGCCACTCATGTTCCCTGGATCATTGCTTTTAAAACCTTCAACGGCTTTTGCTAAATAAAGCACCACCAAATTGCTCAAAATGAAATATATTTCAAAATACCACTATTGTATACAGTATGTTACTCCATCTGTTCTTCCAAAATGCTCGAGTTTTAGAAAATAATGTGTAGATAGGTCTATAAATTGCTACCTCCTACAAAACAAAGCAGACTCACTTTAGAGGGTATGGGAAAATATTTTTCCTTTGGCTTATCTCTAGCAAGAATGCTAATCTATTTGAGCAAGTAAATAGGCATTCATTCATTCATTCATTCATTCATTCAACACCTGGGCTCAAATTAAATACTTTATTCTGAGGATGATTTCTCTAAGTTACAGTAATTTAGCATCTATGATAAAAATAATGTACAAACTTAGTTATTTTCCTTCTCACAGCTCAATGTTCAAGCACGTAAATGGTACACACCTTAGGAGGGAAACATATTAAAGAAAGAATGTAACTGTCTCTGTTGAATGCCACTATATGCTGCATGAATCCAATACTTGGTTATTATTGACAAGGACAGTTATTCATTTCTATTTTATTTCATATATTTAGCACTATGCCTGTTTGGTCCTAGCCTCTGAAATCACTAAATATCCAGTCAATGTCTGAAATTGATTATCTTAGACCCTAGGCACCATTCAAGACTCTGCCTTTTCTAGAGCTGTTCAACTGTAAGTGGAAGAACCTTGAGCCTTAAGGCCATTCATGCCTAAATTTTTGAACTGGTCTCTCTTATCAGTAATAAGTGGACTAACTCAAGGAAGCAACATTTAGTAAAATAGGAAAAAAGTTGGGTGTTGGAGTCAGATAACCCTGAGTTTGAAACTCAGCTCTGTCACCTGTCGAGCTTCAGTTTCTTCACCTATGAAATGGGATAATACAGCAGTCTATTAAATAATGAGTACACAGTACGTACAAGAGAATGGTCATACACTATATGGAAGAAAAACATTTGTTGCTCAAGTGTGTTGCTGCAAACCCAGCAGCTATTCTTCTTATGAGATTGCAGGTCTCCAGCGTTCATGGAGCACCAGTTCATATCTCCTGTGTTCATGTGGAAGAGTCTATGTAATTCAAAGCTCTTATGAGAATGGAGCCCTTATTGAACACTACTGGAACAATTTATCTAGCCATTTGCAGTCCCCTTTCTCTAGAGTTCTAGACTCTGAAATCACTAAAACTCCAGTCAATGTCTGAAATCAACAGCTTAGATCCTGTGCAACTCAGCACTGTGATGTGTCTCTACTGGGAACTCCCCATGGGGAGCCATGCTCCACTTCTTTTTGACATCAACAGTGATCTGATGAGGAGGTTGGTTCTTCCCTTCGTGTACTCTAGTCTGAACTGATGTGTAACAGTTTCCTCTGATACAGGTCAACCTTAGACTTCATCCTTCTAACCTGGCTTTCAGGACCCAAATCTCACTCATTCCACCAAGTGATATGCCCTTCAGCCAAGCCACACAGGAGCCAATATATAGGGTTTCAGATCTGTTTTATAAGGTTTGCTGAATACAAGAGTGAGTCCATGAAAAGGAATGACAGTGAATAAAATGCATCACTCCTCATTTCCAAGGGAGATTTGGATTGATTGGATAGCTGGACTGGTGCCCAGTACAGGCAACCATCAGCTGGCACTGCCTCTTGAGAGACATGGAATTCATATAGCTTGAAGGATTCATGTTTTCCTATTCAGCTGATTTGTGGCTATTAAAAACAACCACCACTATGTTCAAAACTATATGGTTCTTTAAAATTTAATCATACCATGGTGCTCGGTTTATATTTTAAAGCATAATCTTTCACCCAATACATTAATTTACTTATCTACATAATGAAATTCATGCATTTATATGTGCACATCTTTTAATGAATATCAATAGATCACTATGGTTTTATGCACGAAAGGTTTATTTTTAAAAATCGGGCATAAAACATACCATATTAAATCACTCTCCAAAATGGTAATTTAAGAACAGAATTTTCCATGTTGATTTCTGCCATTTCACTTTTCTGCTATGAAATTGATCACCGTGCCTCTTGAAATATCACCACACTTGAGAAGTCCTTTCTGACTCTGCCACAGTTAAACCATTCTCTGTATACAACCAAAGCTCTTTATATAGTCCTCTGTGAGCACTTCAGGTGATCAGTTTCAGTATCCATATCCTTCAGAGGCAGTGTGGACTGAGGTAACCGCTGGCCCTTAGGACCAGAACTTTTTCTTTAGAGCTCAGCTCTGCCACTTACTAGCCCTATAGCCTTATTGAGTGACTCCATGTCTCTTGGTCTGTTACTACACATGTAAAATTGGAACAATAACAGACCTTTCCCCAAAATACTGAAAACTACATAACGTGAACATGCAGATATGTATGTGGATATGTATACTACTAAAAACACAGTAGTAAATATCATAATTATCGTCATCATTGTTATTGTTGTTATTATTATTACTAGAAATATTCCTTTCCCACCTACTATATAACCAAGTTGACAGCACAAATGGACTCTTGTGTCTGGACCAAGGGTTGAGTATAAGTTATAGGGATACAGCAGACATTGAAATGATATCAAATGAATTCTTCAGAACCCTTTATTTTCAACACAAAAAAATTTCTAAAAGCTCTTCAGTGGAGAAAGAGTATAGATAGGATTCTGTTTGAGTACATTTGAGCTTCAACAACAAAATACCACTAACTGAGTGGTTTACAAACAACAGAAATTATATCTCAGTTCTGGATACTAACATTAGATCAGGGTACCTCCATGGGCCAGTGAGGGTCCACTGTAGGTTTACAGATTGTGTCTGTTATGGAAGGGTCAGGGGATCTTGTAGCAGCTCTTCCAAGAACACAAATCCCATTCATAAGGGTTTCAGCCTTATGACCTAAGAACCTAAAATGTTGTACCTCCTAAAACCATCATCTATGAGTATTAGGCTTTCAAGACAGGTATTTGAGGGAGACATACATATTCACACCATAGCAGATTCACTACAAAACCTTCCATACTGTTGATGTTGTGTATCTCTTGAGAAAGTCCCCTGAGTAAAGATAACATCTATCTTGCGTATTTGCTGGGTTTTGTTATTTGAAAGTAACCGGAGGGGACTTTCCAGAATAGCAGGGATGCTCTATTTGTGCCTACTGGATACACTCACCATCTCCTTCCCTTTTTGTTGGGCTTTCCCTTTCTTCATGAAACATTTGGACTCCTACATATTTACACCTTACTTTTTCCTATTTCCTTATGGAAGAGGCAAGTTTTAGAGAAACTAAGTATAGAATCTATGTATAGTAAAAACAGTTAATAATAAATAAGTGGTCAGGTGTCCAATTGTGCAACTGAAGCAATCTGACATAAAAGATGGAAGGATAGTAATATCGATTTTATTCTCGGAAGAAATCTACAGATTCATTAACAATTTTATTATGAAGACATTTTCTTTCAACCTCCCAATTCACAGAAATGCATGAAATTCTATTTGTTTTACTCCATATCTTTAAAAATATTGAATATTTTCCCATTTTAATGCCAGATATCACAAACTTAAGAGAAAAAAAAAATAATTGAGTTTCTTTTATCAGCCTCCTCCACCAGGCACTTTAAGAGACATTTTATTTATTCCTGGATTTTGGAAAAATTTCAACCCACAGATTATTTGTCATTTTTCTCATTTTGGTCAATTTCACTATAATTAGATTTATTCTTGGATTTTGGGATCTCTTCTGTCTGAAAATTAAGAAACCTTCCCAAACATGACTTGATGGAGAAAGGAAAGTGAAAAAAACAATGAAGACAAAGGAAAAAAAGAAAATCTGCATCTTAGAAATGACTATGACTTATAATTAACCTGCAGCTACAGGGAGAACATCAAGGGGAAGTGGTAGTTGTGTTCTTGGCAACAGTGCTTCTGAGGTGGATGCTGCACTTGGTTGCCAGCAGGAATCAAGGTCTTAAAACCTCCACTTCACATGAGTCTTTCATGATAGCTTTGAGAAAATGACTAAGTAGTAGTTTAAAACTTCATTCTACTGCCATATTTCTTCTGGAAAGTGCTCACAGAGTCTCTCATTTTACTCCCTGACTTTCTTAAGGGTGATATTTGAATATGAAAAACCATCATTAAAGGAGTTTAAGGGAAGAATGACAAGAGACCTAAATTAAAATGGGCACACACAGACATTCAGGGCCTTTATTCTCACAGCCTAGTCTCCCCTCTGTGAGTCTGTCTGAACTTTTCCTTCAAGCTGCCATTCCTTGTAACTGGCTTTCCTGTTCTTGGCACCTGCTGTGACAGTAGGCTTTGTGGGTGTGGAAATTTTGGGTGGATTAGTTATCTCACTGAACTGTAGGCTCAGTGGTGAAACTATGTCTTTCCTTTTTACATATTGCTACATGAAAATAAATAAATAAATGAAGAAAATAAGAGATTGCTTAAACTCATAGGACACAATAGAACTTAGAGAATAAATGGGTTCATAACCTACCAATGAGTGAAATATCTTCTGAAACTGGGTTCATAGCTTACAGGTGAATCATGTACGTCAATATTATATAACCAGGTGGGAGAGTAAAGATAAAGCGTAACTCAATTTCAGTTCATGGATAACAATTCCAGGGATGCCGTGCCAATTGATAAGTATACAAAGAGGAAAGCCATGATGAAAATCTTTGTGTTAGTTGTATATTGAGTAGTAGATGACCTGGTCTAGGGACTGGGTATTGGACAGGACTTCCAAAGAAGACAAGGTTGAGTGGACACCTTAGAGTTTTCAGGGTACTTTCTGGAATTTAGCACTTAAAAAAATGCATGTTCAAAAGTTCTTCTTAACAATGGAAATCCTAAATTCAATGGACAAATCCATTCAATTATATTCAGAGTATATCTCCTTTGTAAGACATTGAATATTCAGAAAGGAACATACATAACTCTTTCATGAGAAGAATGGCAATATAGCATAGATTGTTAGGCAAAGAAGTAGCACCCAAATATAAGAAGTTTGAGTTAGGTAAAAAATGATGAATAGGAATCTCCCAGGCAGAAGGGAAGGTGGAAGAACATTCCAGGTAAGAGTATGAAATAATTTGGAAAACTGGTAATAGTACAGTGTACCTGGAAAATAGGGAGAGGAGCTGCTGGCCCCAGGGAAGATTGGCTGTGAGGCTCAAGAGCCAATCATGGAAGTTTCATGTTATGGGTCAAAGAGGCTGACCATCCTCTAGGAACCATTAGAGGACTCTCAACACCAAGCAAATTGACCATGTTGAGTGATGGAATAATCACTCTTCTAAATACTACCTTTTCGGGTCAGACTCTACTCTCAAATTCTAAATTTAGATTTCTATTAAATATTTAGATCTTAGACTGTTGTCCAACAAACCTGGCCTTAACTTTGTGGCTTAGTGTGACTTTTACTAAGAGAAATATACTTCTTTCTTCTGTGGGGGTATGCTGACTTGAGTGCAAGAAGATGCAGGTACATGGCCTGGAGGTATTTACTATCTTACATTTAGGTGTTTTAAAAGGGAGGTTTCCTTTAGCCCACTGGCTGATCATGTCTACCTTTTCTCATTCTGGGGTATCCAATATCAGGAAGCTGTAAAAGAAAACTAACCTACAAAAAAAAAAAAAAGGAAAACCACAGAGATCTCAGGATCTCATGTCTTGGCACTGCCCTAAAAATCCATGTAAACAAAACCAAATGGAAGCACTGAGTGGAAATGTGTTTTCTCCTGCTGAAGCAGCACATTTGGCAAATTCTTGCTTAAAGGACACATATTTGGTAAATACAATACAAACATTTTATGACAAAAACAGTGTGCATTAAACTTACTACATGTTGTGGGGAATAGGAGGAGAATGGAATGCACTTTTATCTAGTGGGGGCAATCAGAGAATGGAGCACAAGTAGTGACCCCTCTGGGTACATGGGAGAACAACTGGGAGGAAAGTGGGCACATAGGAGTCATTAGTCTGGGAAAGAGAGGCTCACAAAAGGAAAATTGAGTGCAAGGGCTGAAGGAAAAGTTTCATATTCTTAGGAGAGGATTCAACTTGAAACAGTTTTGTTCTCTACAGAATATGTGGCCATGTTCTGCGGTATAATTGGCATCTCATAGGTAGAAACCAGAGATGCTATACACATCTTAAAGTGCAGAACAAACCCCCCTAATTGGATAATTTTTATTATCCAGCCTCAAAATCAATGGCACTGAGATACCCCAGAAGCTCACCAAGTTTTTTCCTGGGTTCACCTTTGGCTGCACCTTTGGCTACTTTCCATGGCTCCATGTGAAGACAACTGCCAGTAGATTAAACACACACACACACACACACACACACACACACACACACACACACACAGAGCAATGTCTAAAAATAAGACCATTTTTATACTTCAAGGAACAAACAGAGTGATCACTTTTTTCTTCTTGACTCTTTGAGTGCTTGAACATTTCCAAAGGCTAGGAAGAGCAGCCTGCAATCTATACATAGCTCTCAGTCTTTCAGATCCTCCCTGTGCCTGTCTGGCCTGACCTCTGGTCTAGCTGCTGCAGCAGTAAAAGAGAAGACAGTAATTTTTTAAAAGTTGCTATTCCTGGCAGGTAATGGCAAGAAACTTCCAGGAAAGGTGTCCTTCCTGGAAGGACAGAATCTCTCCCACCCTAGCATTTGATAACTATCTTGTCCCCTATTCATTTCTATTTCCCTGGATGGGTCCCAATTTAGGGTCTTTAAAGCCCAACAAACATTTGCATTATTTTTTCTCACTTTGTCCAAACTCTTCTGACTCTGATTGCAAAGATAGATGAGAATGCGATTTTATAATAATAAGCAATTTTTAGAAAGGCAAAAGGTCTATATGTGCCATTATGCATCCAGAGCCCAGCCTGGCTAGTACATTGGCCTCCTCAAAATTTTCTCACCCAGTAAATCTCTGTAAGGGCTGCCAGGCTGCAGCAAAAATTTGTTTAATGACAGTCCCTGGAAAATTAAACATTCTAAGCAGCGGAGATGGATGCATCACTCCTCCAGCCCCACCCCCTACAATCTTTTTTCTAACCATGGACATAGCAGCCATAGAAAGGACAGAATGGAGATGAATGCCCTAGATGAGAGAAATCAATCTGGATTTTACGTGTGGTTTGTCCCTTTCCATTTCCCTCTGTGTCTCCTTCATCTTCATTCCTCCAACCTCAGGACCCAGCCAGGGACTGGCTTAGCTATAACTGCAGAGTAATATTTTTACCTTCCTGCCCTCCTTTTCCTGACTGCATTACATAAGGAACATCCCGATGCCCAAGGCAAGGAGGTGGAGGGAGGGAAGAGCTCAGGATTCGTGACTGAAACTCCATCCTCATTTTTACCCTGCTGTGAGTCTCAGCACAATTCACTATTCTCAAGACAAAGGCAGACTGCCCCACAGGAGGGTGGGGCTAAAATCCAGGCTTGCCCCTGGATCTAAAGAAAGAAGTTTGGGCCTGGAGTGAGGCACTCAAGGTCACACATTTGCTTAGTGACAACATTAGAGCCCAGGTCTCCTTGGTTTCTTGGAGAAGTATGGGAATGAAGTTTTAAATCCAAGTGAACAATTTTTATTTTGGGCTTATTAGCCCCGATAGCAGGGTTAGTCTTTTGCTTGGGTCACTAGATTTTCATGGGGCAACTAACCCACCCAAACTGAGGCTAGCATGTCAGGACTTTGTCTTTTTTAACTTCTAGCTTCACTCAGAATTATCTTAAATCTCCAGTGATCAAATCTTCTTTGATTCGCTTAGTGCAAGGAAGGAGAGAATGGAGAGTAACTCAGTACTCAGTGCCTTGAGCTGACTGACCGTACCATAACTACATCCATGCATGCTGTCCGTATATGGAAGGGCAAGTAGGAGCCCATGGTCTGATGCTGCTGCTTTCATCATACATACTAATTTGTGAAACTCGGAGGTCTGTCCTTCCATGTTTCATATCATTATGTTAAAATTCTTATTTGGCTGTCATGATTTATACTTTCCCATGTGTCTAATGTGATGGAATCCCATGATTCATTGTTTCCTGTTTTTAAATTAATTCTGTCCTATTTCCATATATGGCTGAGGAAAATACATCCCCCCAAAGTGATTTTTAAAGCAAGCAACAAGAAATTAGCCATGAAAAAATTGGTTCCTATGGAGTTTTCTGTAGGTACTTAAACCATTTAAAAACATGACCAGTCATTTAGTTTCAAGTCAGTAATAATGCAACTAATATTGACAGAGCTCTTAATATATATATGCTTTATATGATTTAGTTTACTTTATTGTTTCAACACATCAAAAGATTGACACTATCATGATATCCATTTTAGAGAGGAGACACTGAGGCAAGTTGCTTAACCGCCCCACAGTTAGTTGTGAGGTAGGCTCTTGAACCCAAACTACCTGGCTCCAGACACCACAAACATTTCCTGTTCTGCTTCAAAAGAAGCGCTTTGGAAAACTGAGTTTAAGAGCCAAGGAAGAATGCAAAGAATATAGTGGTGATTTATAAACAACTAGCAAGTTTAAAATCCTTTGCTTCACTTAGTATTTCTCAAACACATTAGGTCACAGAAAACTTTTACATGTTACATTGGTTTACAGTATCTATAAATGTATCCTATGGAATGTAATTTAGAGTTTGCTGTCAGCAACAGTTCTTCATCTAGAAGTCCTTATTTACCTAAGTGAGAGTAAAGTTTTAGGGTCATCTAGACTCATATCAACACCAATGAGTGAGCTATCGTTTTCCTTTGAGAGAAGTTGTAACTTTTAACAGTATGGCTATTAAACACCCTTTCATTGTTAAAGAATCATGTACACACCTTAATTAATTTACTGATTTTCCTGAATCCACTCCACCATTTTTGTTGGAGTCTCTCGAAAAGTGTAAACAATATAGTCCATTTTCCCCTCCATCCAAAAGATGGGGGAAAACCATTTGAAAAATGATTTGCTGAGACATATCATGCATCTGTACCTCTCCTTTCTTTCCTCATTCTCCTTAATGTGAAAGAAATTTGCTACCATTGCTCTTATAATGGCTTTTTGCCTCCAGTTTAAAGACTCATGACTCCTGCCAGATGAGACTGCCAAGGGGTATGTTCAGAACCTTGACACCTTTGACAAGCAAAATTCAGAGCCTGACCAATAGGAGAGGAGCAGGACTATGGGTAATGCTGATGAACAGGGCATCCTTGGGCTATGGCTCTGAACCTCACACCAGGGGCAGCTGATTTCAGAGCTCTAATAGGGAGGCAGTGTGCTATATGGGTGTATGCATGGATACTGGTGTCAGGCAGAGCTCAATCTGAACCCCAAATTGACCAATTTCTACTTGAGTGACTTTAGATAAGCTGCTTTCTCATATGTATCATCAAGATACAATTTTGCAAATTCATTTTTGGATATGGTTTGAGTAAAGAGTAGAGATACCTTCTCTTGCTTTCAGGATCAGGAAAACACTGTAACATAGTATTAGATACTGGGGGTGGGAGGGAAGTGAACAGTTAGTGGATGAATGAGACCTGTTTATGAACACCCACCCAATTCCCCAGAACAGCACTGTAATTACGGACTTCTCTCCATTATCTGTAGTTGGTTGTATCATATTGTCAATCAGATTTACACAAAGCATGAGGTTATACCAGATAGCTTAGAATTGATAATTTTATACTATGTCACCACATCCAGTTCTACTTCTGGGAGATAGTATCAAGCTATTCTTTGTATCTTGCAAAACAAAAGGTCCCTTCTCACACAATTATTATAACTCTAGAAATTCAACTTGAAGGAACTAGTTCACAGTAGAGTATGGCTGATTGATAAAGGTTCATGGACTATTTCCATATTTAAAGAAGTTGGTTACTTTTAAAGACTGTTATTTCAACTACTGCACTAGGCTTACAGAGGTGTGTGGGGGATTTTGGGATACAAATTGCAGAAAATAGATGACTGATTTCTCAACTCTCTGGGAAGCCAGACTGGAATTCAATCTGAATAAATCATGACAGTCAATCTTGATTAATACAGAAGCCCAAATTTCATCTCTTAGTGCCTCATTCTTTTCCTTGGGAGTTGTAAATCTCTGAAAATCATAAATGAAGGAATAGAAGATTATAAAGTTTCATTTTTTTATCACTAATTAATCAAGAAGATTAGCTTCTTTGTTCATGTGAGACTCCACAAATTTTTCAAGGAGTCATAAGTGTGCCTTTTCTCTGCCCCAGAAAACATAAAACTATTTCTTGCCACCTGTGATTCTGTCCAAGAACAGGATTATTTTAAAGACACCTTAAGTCTCTTTCCACCTCATTTCCTACAGACTCCAGGTTTGACAGTAATGCTTACCTTTTCCCACCCAATCAATAAGACTTTGAGCAATTTTTTTTAATGGAAACAGTCAAAAAAGAGCCATCTATAAATTAGGTGCAGAAGGCAATTACAAGGCATCATGACATACAAATGAAATTCCCTGTTTGAAAAGTTGAATCACTGATAAGAATTATTATTGTGATTGTTTTCTTTCACCCCTCTAGAAAACACAGGAAAATCTGTAGAAGCAGAGATACCCTGCTACAAAATGATTATGTAGATATTTATTTTGGGATTGGTTCAGTTCCCACTGTCAGGGAATAAGACTTGTCAGCGATGCTCTCCCAACCCCTGCCAGCCCCAATTCCAATCTTAATGATACATATTAAATATGATCTAATGCAGTCAAATCATTCTACCCACTGGGTCTGTTGGAGAGCCCCCAAGGTTATCAGGCAACCTCTTTGGAGTAAGTAGGAGTCTTTTTAAGAAAACTAAACTTAAGAAAAAGAGCTCTTCTGAGTGGCAAGGCTGCATCACTGAATACATCTTTGTACATCAGATATATACAGAGCCACAGAGTGTGTGTGTGTGTGCACCTGTGCAAAGACATGCGGACTTTGTGTTGTATTGGTTTCCATATATATGTATTTGGAAAACATCACTTCCCAGTGAGCACCCTGGGTAAGGTCAGTGCTTGTCTGGTCAAGGATTTACTCCCAAAGTGTAAGTAAGAAGGTCATCAGCTTTGTACATCCCTTTGGGAGCAATTGAGAAAATGAATAGTGTGCTGCTTCATGAGATCTGGGTGGCCTAATGAAACAATGCATCTTCAAAAGGGTCTAAGTTATGTTCGGGGATTATGCTGCTCATTAGGTAGGAACCTAGGAGGAGGACTGCTGTGAGAACTGGTTGACACATAGCAAAGAGAGGAAGGGAACACATCTAGTCAGTGAATAACCATGATAGAGCTCTCTCTCTCTCTCTCTCTCTCTCTCTCTCTCTCTCCCCCTCCCTCCCTTTCACTCCCTCTCTTACCCCTCCATTCTTTTTCTGTCTGGCATCTGAGCTGAGCTGACTAAACTTTGAGCAGAATTCCCTATTCCATGGGTCAACTGCCACTGAAAAGGGACTAGTCATGCCCCCTAAATAAGTTATGTGTGGTCAACTCAACTGTGTTAATAATAGTAGATCAATATTTGGAAATTCAAAAGCTGTATTTTGCTTCTACAATAGAGATCCTATGAATTTTATTACATAGGCTTATTATGGATATTCCTTTTTAAAATGAAAGCAGTTGAAAGCTTACCTCCATGCAATCCCCTAAATTAAACCTAAAATTTCCTAACCAATGTAGGTTCATTTCTTTTATACTGTCATGAAAGTTACTTATGGTTTTAATTTGCTGAGTTACATTTAGTGGGAAGCCTCCCAAGACACATGCTGTGTTCTGTTACTCACTCCTGTGATCCAGGGGCATTGCTTCCCATAAGAGTAGGCTGTAATTGAAATACCCCCTAAGATAGGGATAAAATGATCTTCTGATGAGCATGCTCAGATAATCATTTTTTAATGTGTTTTTAGAAACACCTCACTGATTTTTAAAAAATAAACTGACTCTGCTTTCCTTCCTCAGAAAGAAAGTCTATCATTCCAACCATGTCATATTTGCAATTTCAGCTATTTTCCTATCAGGCAAATTCAAAAAAGGTCAGAGCATGCTTTCAAGGGAAAGACATGCTTCCTCTCCTTCTATACAACCAGGGCATGTACTCACATTTGGTGGACCTTTTTAGACAGACACACGTGTGAGATGAGAATACAGATACTTTTAGTTTCATTCTCTCCATTTCCATCATATCATTAGTCATTGAACAGGGTCAGAATGAAAAACAGCTCCTGGCTTTCCTACTCTACATATTCCATTAGTGTCAATTTGATAATTGATGCATTTAGTCTTAAACAATGCAGAATATAAATAAGATGGAAACTTTGCCACGATCATGCTGTGAGCAGCATCTTATAGCGAGAAAGATAGATGCAAATGAGAAAGATGAATTTGTAAATTTGCAAATTTGTAAAGAACTGTGTTTTCTCTAGAACATGGAAGGGGTTTGTTTTTTTTATTTTAACTTTCTCAAGAATCAGTCTCCTAGCACCAGGACTAGCAGCTTGAGCTGTAATGAGCACTGTTAGAAAAGGGTTTGTGTCATGCAAAAACTTAAAATAAAACTCATTTTAAAAACAAATTACAAACACATACACAACATCTAATGGCACACACTAAGTCCCAGAACACATGTGACCTGAAGACAAATCAAAACTTTAGTTGTGTGACCTTGGCCCACATGGAATTACCTTCAGGAAAATATTATTGTCTATTTCACAGTATTCATTGTATTTAATGATCAACTGTAAGTTCCAAACAACAACTGAGCAAATTTTATGCACTAAGGACTCTTACATATGTGTCTCTTTATAAGGATGTGAATGAATATCTGTAAATATCTGCATAGTCTACAGTATTGTTTCAGGTAACCAATTACTATACATAGAGTTTATGTGGCTTCAGTTGTAAACATGGTACTGAGATAAAGATGTCCTATTGCTTAGAAGGTATTCCTAATTTCTACTTTTATTCATAAAACATTTACCGGGCTGTTTTAAGAGGCAGAAAAGGTACTGTTAGACAACTTCATAAACAATCCTTTGTCACACACAAGAGAGGATTCTCACACAGTATTTGGCTCAGTATTATTCATGAAAAGAATGAGTTTCCTTCTTTTCCTTATTCAAGAAGATCTCTGATTAACTGAAAGACAAATGAAAATTAATTCAAGGTCTGAATGATACATGCTAAAGTAGGGGAATGTGCCTAATGTGCTATCACTTCCAGATTCATGGAAGGAAGCAGAAAATGTGTAATAGGATTGAGGAGTCCATTTACTTCTAATTGGGAATCTTGAAATGCATGGGTAAAAAAGGTCATTAATTCAGACCCTGCTAATTGAAAGATTTTGTAATTTGGAACAAGATTGATTGTACTGACTCTTGTAAGGGGAAAAGTAGAATGCTAAGGACATAAGTGAAAGGAAGCTGGAAGGTTCTACAGGGCATGTTTTTGTTGACTAAAAAGTGAGTGAGTTGAGAAGATCCAGAGAGCAAGAGCAAGAGCTCATTTCACTCTGTTCTCTGTGTCTGAAATATCAAATCGTCTCTTGGATGTTTCTAAGATGAATGTTCACATTTACTCTTCAGCCTGCAGGGTCAACTTGACAAAACTCCGCTGTGTACTCTGTTCATCACTGAGAGTCCTGCTGAAAACTCAGTGACTGACACAGAAAGGGCACAGCAAATGTTTGTTGACTCAACAGATGAATGGGGAATGCCTGTGTCCCCGACTCAGGGATCCTCTTGGTGCTGCAGAGACAGTGGACAGAGTCTCCCCAGGGCTGGTGTTCCAACTTGGGATCAGGGATTTTACTTTTGCTTGGAATGGTCCTAAAAAGATAAGAAGATCCATTCTGCTTGTTCTTTACAGCTACCCAGAGATACTGCAGTGGTAGAGGTGCACTGAGGTAGTTATTTGGTTCAGTTAACCCCTGCTTCAAAGAAGCTCAGAGCATGTGGGGTTGGAAAATACCTTTATGCTACTCAACCCTACTTGGAAAAGATTTTAGAAGTCCAGACTGCAAGTTGTGAATGACTGTCTTCCAAGCGTCCTTAAAAATGATGATTCACAATGCTACGGACTTTCTATAGCTAAAACTTTATAGGAGCAGAGTACAGTTATGGAATTTTCAAAGACATTAAGCCATCTGGTCTATGGCACCCCACATAGGAAAGCCTAGTCACTGTATTTCAGGGATACCAGGCAATTTTCTAGTTGAAGATCAAGAAGGGTTCAAGTTGACTGCTCTTTTCTTGGGACTTGGGTATGGGAAGATAAATTGTGATGCCTACCAGTCCTCTATGGTGAGATATGAATTATAATCACAACTCTATCAGTTAACAGTGATGTGAAATTTTCTATCCACATTTTACTACTTCTCTGTGAAAACCTTTTTGTGTCTGGGTGAGTTACAGTAAGAGATATGTGACCAACACCAGCCTTTCACAGGAGAAAAATCCAGAACCAGAACAACAGGATGAATACAATGTTCTCCTGGATGTCAGGGTCCTATGTAAATGGGAAGAATGTGATTCCATGGAACTCTTCTAGACACATTGCAAATTGGGGAGATCTGAGGTCTATAATTCCTAGACAGAAAGGGTAGAGGACTAGAGAAGAGAAATCATAGAGCAGAGAATAGATAGTCTATTGATAGCAGTCTTATGCTCAGGCGTATATCTACACTGTATTCAAAAGAGGGGAAGGGATTACTGCAGAGGACAAAGGACCACTGGAGTGAGAAGAGCTCTGCTTCTATCTGACATTTATTGAACCCCCCTTATACTTCTATGGTTTTTTAAGGAAGAATTTGGCTATAGGAACTGTGAACTATGCTGATTTCTAGGTTCTTTTGGCAGGATCTCAGAAACTCTAGGTAGGTTGAAGGGCTGGAAAATGATCTGTGGAAGTGAGACTGGGGGAGGTGAGTGGAGAGCAGGTCTCACTCCTGGAGGAAATTTGGAGCACCAGGAAGAGAGAGTATGTAGATATTGCATCAACATGACAAGAGCCAGGACCATGGAGAAAGAGGACGACTCAAGGTAACAGATTTTTGGCATCCTGTAAATCAAGCTTATAACTTCAAATTTTAATTTGTTTCCCCAACCAAGACAATGCAACCAATGCCCCCAATTGACTCAGGAGCGCAGTGGTCTTAGAGATACCTCTGGGCAAAGGAGAAAGAGTGACAACATCTGCAGGTAGAAAAGGTTGGCTTATGAGCACCCATATTATTTGCCTCTCCCTGCACACACCCATGGAACCATTCCTGGTGGGAGGACCTTTCAAGGAAAAAGAGAACCTTCAAGTAGACTAGGTAAGAGTTGCTTACTTTTGGGCATTATGAAAGCTAATAACATTGGGATTGTTTCTGCTCTGGATGCAAGTAATTTAAATTATTGAAATGGAAATAAAAACGTGCTTTTGATGATTAGGAGATGAAAAATGAAACAATTAGCATGAAGGTTAATAATGGACAAATATTTTTTTTTTCTTCTTGACAATATATCAGATACTCACAAGAGGAAATGTCCTTGAAAAACTTTTGGATTCTGCAATCCTCCTCCAAATGACACCAAATAGAGCTCAAAATGTCCTCCAGTAGAGAAATTTTAAAGGAAACTCAGGGAGGTAGTTCAGATGAGTAGTTCAGAGGCGAAGACCCAGCATAAACCTAGGGTCTGAGCCTGGCTTCCTCACTTCACATCATCAGGTGAGATACCAGAAAAAAAGAACACTTTCATTCATTATGGAAACATCTTGTTACTGCTTAGCAATAACAAATGTGGTCTCCACATTGCACACTCTTGTTGAGCAGTTATTTAGGTATGTCTCCTCTCTTCAGAAAACATTACCCAAAAGGCCTAGTTGCAAAGTTTGGGATATCTCTATCTCTGCCTCGCTCTCTTCCTTACCAGCCTACCTAATACTAATACCTTGATCAGAATGTATTAAGATGCGTAAGGAAATACAACAACTCCATATATTGAGGCTGTCTATGCAGGCAAGGAATGTTTCCAGGCATGAGCACTTCTGGAATTCTTTTTTTAACACACAACGCCTCCATAGCAGTTTTCACCTCATTCAGAGGCTGTTGGTGCTCTTGTTAGAGGGTGCATGGTCAGGGGTGTAGAGACTGAGTATATAAGAAACTGAGACTACACAACTAGTCCAAAAAACCAAGGAAGTGGCTAGCCATTTCAGAAAGAACTGGTGATAACATGCTGTTGAGAAAGTCTGAGACATCTGTTGAGGGGTATTAGCCTGACACTAATAAGCCATGTGACCTTGGAAAGAAGTGATTAACTTTCCTCATCTTACCTATTTCATCTGTGTCATGATCATCTGAGGCAGAAATTGTTGGTGGTTTACCTAATGATGACTTCTTTTTTTTTTTTTTCTAAAAGAACCTTAGATTTATTATTTAGGTATCCTCTGGGCAGTCCTTGCGTGTGAGTGAATAATCCTTATTACCCCTGCACTTCACTTGTCAGTTTTCTAACCATTTTGTTGATAGCATTTGGTTCAGAACAGTGTGTTCTAACTCAAGCCAAGGAGACAGGCAATAGGTTAACTGGTGCTTCCATAAACATTTTTGTTCCTTGTGGGATCCTGTCCTAAAGTAAACCCTCTCTCTTCCATGAATGTTGTGGTATACAATGCCCAGTTAGCAAAACCACCACACAGCAAAGGGTAGAACCTGGGAAATGGAAGAGTTGCAGTTCCTGGATTAAATTAGGGCTGAAATCTGCTTTATTTCTAAAAGCTTCTAGTTATATAAGCCAAAATAATTTACTCTTGTTAAGGATAATTAAAAATTGTAAGCTTTAAATTACTTGGAAATTAAAGCATATAAAATAAGAGGTATCTATTAGATTTTTGGAGAAATTAAAAAAATAAAAGAGATGTCTCATGTTTATCATAAGACTAAGTATAGAGGAAGCACTCAAAACATCACATTTCCTGGCTACTCTAGTATGTTTTCTGGCTACATCATACTATCTCAATTAGGGGATTCTCTCAGAGGATCTATTGGTTTTATTCAGCCACAGGGACATCTCTGGAATTAAAAAATGTTGGAATACTTTGTTTATTCATTAACAGTTCTAGGAATTGATGATGTTGGAGATAGGGAAAGCTATATTCAGAAAGTATTTAGTACCTGCTACAGTTTGAATTACGTTCCCCCCAAAGGATATTTCAAAGTCTGAATGACAGAATTTGACTATACATGGAAATAGGGTCACTGTACATACACCTAAGATGAGGTCATACAGAAATAGGGTAGCCTCTGATCCAATGTAGCTTGTTTCCTTATAAAAACAGGGTGATGTGAAGACATAGACACAAAGGGAGAATGCCATGTGATGGCAGAGGCAGACCCTGGAGTTAATGAGCTACAATTCAAGGAATGCCAAAGACTGGTAGTAAACAATCAGATCTAGTCAGGGAAGAATTTCCCTAGAGGTTTCAGAAGGAATACAGTACCCTTAACACCTTAATTTTAGATTCTTATGCTCTAGAATGTGAGAAAATAAATTTCTGTTATTTTAAGTCACCTGGTTTGTGTAGTTTTGTTACAACTGCCCTAGGAAATGAATAAATAGTACTTATTCAGAAACAAGGGAAGAAATCAGGTGGAGACCAAGAATCTGAATTACTTACATGTTAGAAGACTTAGAAATGTTATTAGATGCCCTCTGTCTATGGTAGTCCCTATCAGGCTGCTAAAAGTTTAAAAGTTGCTCTCTAAAAGCACCCTAATATACCTTAAAGGTATGGTATGATCATTTCCTCTGTCTTTTGAGATAAATGAAATTAATTGAAAAGACCCATGTATAAGACAGAGTGGTTTCTGCAGTTGGAGGGAGATGGGGAGATTCAGACCTCCTGCCAACTTTGTCTAATGACCTATAAGCACCCCTCTTCCTCAGTGGAACTGCTAGGGTTCCACAGCACTCAGTTTAAGGAACATTATTCTGAGGTATGCAAATAATTGGGTGCTTATGATTTTACATTCTTGTGAACTTCAGAACTTCTTAAATGATTATTGCATGACTGACTTGCCAGATTAAGAAATGTTATCTACCCTTTTTATAAGATTCAGTGATTGATGTCCACATTGACATTGCAAGCTAATAGTCTAGAGGCTGGTAGGCTCTTATGCTTCTATTTTTTAACCAATCAAGAGGTATTTGTTTGGCATCTGTTTCCAAACCTGCTTTGCCAGTTACACCTGTTTACTATAATGATGTCATTTGGTACATATTGTAATGTAAGTGTGAAAAGAATGTACTCTTAGCTACATGCTGGGAGAGTGGCTGAAAAATTTTCTAAAACAAAATCAATGTTGCTGTCCAACAAGATGCGGTGGGTCAATCATGAAGGACTGGAAGATTTTGTACACAGACTGCTTCATAAGTACATTCAAGACTGCATTCCACCCAAGCAAATTGACATTGGAAGTACAGATGATGTTTTCTAGATTATCAAAGAATGGTCATAATCTCCAATCAGCAAGCCTAAAATAATGCTTTGATTTTAAATTTAAGGAAAAATTGGTGAATGAATATATACTTATATACTTTGACTTAAAAATATTTAAGGTACATATACAGAATTCTATGATTAACCATCACCATTTTAATTATAATTTTTGACCACCTAATAAGTTACCAGGGCCAACTGCATGAAGGCCTTTGTTTCAATTTGGGTGCTCTAGACTGGATAAAAAGCTGACTTTCTTCCTTAGTTGTCATCAAAGGTCTACCAGAATAAAAGTTTCATGAGGGAGGAAATTTTTATCTGCTTTGTTCTGTGATATCAATTTTAAAAAATTACATATTTGAGACATCATACATGTTACCGATTTTCTTTAAAGAATGTCTTTACCTATGTGACTTTTAAAAAATACCAAAAAGTAGAAAATAACCCATAAGTCATCTTTGTGAGATTGAAATGAATAATTATGAAATCATACATTTTTGGCATGAGTCTTAGAACTTTGTTACTGTCCTAACCATATCGAATCTAGGTTAGAGACATTACCACTTACCAGAGACAGAGGTCTAAAACCTGCTCCAAGACCTAAGCCAGTCAGGTGACAGGCCAAAGCACCCAGAGAATAGCTCTTCCTGCAGGCTTTGCAGTTTTGACCTTCTACGAGTAAAAGTCCATAGAAAGTAGATCCCACTTTAATGTTTTGGTTCTATTCAGTTACCAAGAATTTTGTTTTCTTAGCATTGTCAGATATGAAATGGTAAGTAAAGCAATTCCGAGGCACTGTGGTGGTTCTAAACTGTTGCACAGGCATGCAAAAGTTTGTATTACCACTCAGGCTTGTACTTGAACCTTTTCCTTGGGAAGCTCTACCCACTCTGAGAAAGCTAAGCCTAGAGGATGAAAATGGGAAGAACCACAGCTCATACTCCTGCTTTCATGCTCCTGCTGAGGATACTGCAAGCGACAGGGACCAAGTCAAGAGTAGGCATGGAGTAACATTTAATTCATCATGAGATCTCCAATCTTCAGTTCTATTCTCTATCATACTGCACACACTTAGCAAAAGCAAACCAGGAAGAAGAGCCAAAATGAGTTTGAATGTCCTCATAATGCCAACCTATGCTTACATGTAGCTTGAGTTCACCAATTTTGCTTGCGACTCCACAGGTGGCAGTAGACTGAATTTGGGGTGTGAAAGTCATTAAGACTTTGTAAATGAGAGGAATCTGGAGTGGCATATGTTTTGGCACTCTCCTAACCCCATTAGCAGCTGGGAAAGCGGATAGCACAGGGAGAGCCATTTCCCAGTTCTGAGGCTGGTATCTCTGGAGAGACTTAGAAACAAAAGCACTGCCTAAAATGGCAATTAACCCAAACTTAACCAGGGTTTACAGTCACAGAGAGGCAAATCTGGTAAAAGCAACCTCAAAGAAAGCCGACCAAGAAAGTCTTTCCAATTCAGAATATAGGAGGAAAAGCAACAGGGTGATGGTCTGCAAGTGTTTCATCTCCAAGGGTGAATATCTCTACAGCAGGTTTAATGAGAATGGATAAATCTGAGGTCATGCTTCTGGATTGTGAGTATTTGTCTACTCCATGGACTCTGAGAGGTAATATTTAGTGATCTGTAGCCCAGACTTGGGCAAGAGACACTCATAATTTAGAATACTGGTCTGAAAAAAAGTGGACAAATTTATTTTTAACTTTTTAAATTCTGTTTATTTGCTAACCGAAGGTGAAAAGTGTCTAAAAGTTTGTTGTGAACAATGAAAAAAAAATCAATGCACATGCCTAGCATATGGTTGTTCAGTAAACATCAGGTAGTTAATAACAACAATAATAATAACAGTAAATAAATAACCTAAGGAAAACATGAGAAGGTCTTTTGCCAAGACAGCAATTTCAGTGTAGAGCACATGTAAGCTCTGTGTGAGGCTTTGCTGGGGATTAAGAAGTACCTTCATTAGTGAGGGACAGAAACTTCCATTTCCTAGTATGAAATGGAAAATTTCAATGCACAAAAGAGGAACAGGTAAAGTGTGATAAGAGACCAAAAGAAAGAAAAGACAAATTCTAGTTGGAGAATTTGGAGCAATTTCATGAAGGAGACAGTATCAACCACCAGCTCTATGGTCTATGAAATACCTGCAACCAATGGAAAGTAAATTTTAAGTCAGTTTCCAAATCTAAGTACACTCAAGATAAATTCCACTCATGTAATATTCATACTGGTTTTAGAAGAAAATTAACTGACTTCTGAAAAAACATCAGAAAGAGACTATGTAGGAAAAAAAATCACATACTATACAACTTATTTAGGAGCTATGTATTTGGATTGCATCTAGCATTCAGCACTTGATATTGCCTATGAAACTACACCTTTCTACTAGCAGGGGTATAAAAAGCTGCAAGTAGTCACATTAGCATTCCTTGGGGCAGCATTTTATAGAGTAATACCTGCGTTACACTGATTCCATGATAAACTGGGTGGGGTGGGGAGGGAAAGGATGTGGGAGAAGGAGAAAAGAATTCTGTGATATCAAGTTTTAAGAAACTTTATTTATTATAACCCCTATGGAAGTCCACAATGTATATTGCAATACCCAACTTAGGTCCATTTAACTTATTAAATCTCCAATATCATAAATGCTTGGTCCTGGAAAACTTTTTATCTCCTATCATAATATACATTAACATTCCAGTTCACCTTGCATAACTTGCTGCCTTGAGTGATCATCAAGCTATTGCCAAAAAGGCATTAGAAAAGAATGCCAAGCAACTTTGTAATATAGGAAGGAAGATCTGTGGTTTCCTCCAACTCTGAGACCAGTACTAGGTAGATGAAGATGTAACTTATCATCTCCATTCAGAAAACAATGCATCCACTTTACAAAACACCCTTTTGTTGGCTTTTCACAACACCCTGTAAAGCACAATAATTTCCCTCCTTTTCACCAGTAAGCAACTGAAAATAAGAGAGATAAACCAACATGCCTAAGTTTGCACAGCAGGGAAGTGGCAAGAGATAAATTCTGCTTTTTAAGTCTTGCCACCACGGCACTCCAGTTACCTAAGTTTCACAATGGTGCTGCAAAACTAATAACTACCTTAGTTTAGACTTGGGAAATACCAAACAGGAGTTTGAAGGGCAAAAGTAAACAGTAATTTGCAAAAGTCAATAGACTATTCAATCATCATCTTTCTGACAAATATACAGACATCGATTATTTTAAAACGTGGCAGGCCAAAACAACCCCTGTTAGGTCAGATCTCCAAATGGCAATTTACAACTTGGTGGGTACTGACTGGAAAATGGCAAAAATCACTGACATGCACCCAACAGGGACTCACTGAATAGCTCCCTCCCTCTGTCATAGCTTTCCTTTATACCAGGAAGTGTAGCTAGCTGCAAGATACTTCTAAGACCCTTCAGCTATAGCTGGAAGAAACACAGTGATTTTGCTAAAGCATCAACAATCCTTGAAATAGAAACATGAAGTAATTACAAATGACAGTCCTCAAATTGTGCTAGGACTCAAGAGTGGTGTTTGTGTGGTCTCTGGAGACAGGTTGGTGCCACTACTCTCTGAGGAAGCTCTGACACAGGAGGGGAATTTCAGGAGAGATGTGGAGGGGATGTTTTCTTTACTGTAAGCAATGAATTTTCTTTACTGTAGACAATTAATTGTCATATATGAAACCAAAGATTTACATGGTGAAGGAATAAATTCAGATAAATGGAATGATTTACTCCTTTAAAGGAAGTATTTTCTTTGGTGGTGGGTTAACTGTTTCAGCTTAAAAGAATGATTACATGTGAAGATATGTGGCATTGCATGCTAATTAGGAGATTTAACTGCCCAGTCAGGAAATTTTTTTAAGGTCTGTGAAAAAATACACAGGAATCATATCACTTGCTCAGAAAGGGAACACACATTACAGGAAGACTGAGTGTCGTTACACTAACTGGTAAAATGCTCCCATGAGAGAAGATGCCCTTTGAGCCAGAAGAAAAAAGGTGATTGCTATGGCATGCCACTGACAGCTTCTTGCAGTAATCAGGCATTTTGATCACTACCACAGTAGGCTGGCATAGGGTGCACAGTACACTGTGCCACAGACTGCAGCCACCTGTGGAACTTAAGTTTATATCTTAGAGCTGCTCCCTATGAACACCAACCCCATTATTCTTTTTGAGTTCCAGTTTCTTATTTGTACAATGCAGATGCCATTGACTACCTAGTCAAAAGACACTGAACATGCAAATAAAAATGCAACAAATTCAACAAAATCCTTACATAGCATTTTTGAACATTCACTTTATGGAGTTCTGAGTTCTGGGATTATTGAAAAAATATTTTTTTAATTACCAAAATAAAGTTCAAACTAACTCTAGTATTTATATAAGTTCAGTATTCCCTTTTCCACATCCCACATCCTCTGCCTCAGCAAACGTGCTACAGAAGGTTAATCACCTTTCCCTTGTCTGCACTTTTGCTGCTAATATTCTGGATTTTCTTTAATGAGCAGATCTTTGTTTAATTATGTGGTTAAATTTCACTGACATTGCCAATTTGATTGCTGTTTTTGGAAGTAAAGATAGTCCTTTTCCTATTTTTATTCCAGCAACTGGCATAGTTCCAGATGAACAATCACTAGATAAGGGAATTTGAATGAATGAATGAATGAATGAATAAACAGAGTATTCCAGTCTTGAACAAGTAAATTTTATTATATACCTCAAAATAGCTTACTTACCCCCTATTTGATACACATATGCGTTACTGGGGTTTTAAGAACAGTATGCACTTTTTTTAAATTAAAGAACATATTTTTATAACATCAGAAAAGAAACCAAACCTTAACTCCAGCATAACGACTGCATAACGACTCAGCCTCTCCCTCCTGGAGCCTCACAGGCTTTGTAGGGAAACTGGCACAGATTCCCTCTTAGTGAGGCTATGTGTGCTAGACAATAGCTGTGCAATCCTTTATGGAAATGACAGTACTGTGACTGGTTTGACAAATAATGAAATGACCAAGAAATTGTTGAGAAGAGAATGGAAAGAGAGAGTGAGATTAACAGAGAGGCACTCCAAGCAGGAATCTCTTTTTGGTGCCACCTGACAGTGGCACGAGCATGCACTGAACACATATATGCCACACTGTCGTTAGCACTTCACAGATACTGATTACTTATTCCTCACAACAACTCTCCTCATGTGGAAAAAAAAAACAAAACTGTTGAAATAGAACTTTTATAATATTGTGTAAGTATCAGGTATATAGCATTATAGAGTTCTATAGGCTACATTATCATCACTATCAAAATGTCTAGTTTCCACCCACCACCACCACCATGTAGTGCACTACATTTACCCATATCAACAATTTTCCCCATTTTAAAAATAAGGACCCTAAGGCAGAGAAAGTTTAAGGAAATTGCTAGAGCTTACTCGCACAGTAAATGGAACTGAAGATTTTCTTTTTGCAACCAAGATGATATTATGCTGCCTTTTCTATGTCACAATACTGAGATTTCAATGATGATTACCTATATTTTTAAAATGAACACGTTAAGATTCAAAAACTTGCCCAGGGCCCATGAGCTCACATAGAAGAGTAAACAATTCAAAGTGAAGTCCGTCTGATTCCACACCCCACAGCCAGCCCACTATACTGAAGTGGGTATAACATGATCTGTCTTTCTTACAGGTTTAGTGAAGATGACTTTATTTTCTATATTTTCTCTATAGCTGCTGGTCATCCTTTTTAGCTGTAATACTGAACATCAATCTGTAGTTATACCCATGGATAATTTCTCTGTTCTCTTCTCCAATAAGGAAATTAGATTCCCTGATAAATAATTTATTGAGTCAATTCTATTCCCAAATCTTGATCTGTTGTTTGCTGGATGCAGCAAGTACACAAGAGGAACAATGCATTGAGGATGGTCCTACCCTCGAGGAATTCATAGTCCTTACTGAAAACAGGCCCTTGTGCATGAAAACAGGACTTGGGAGAAAAGGCAAAGATCAACACTCTAATCCAGCAGCCCTCCTTCTGAACACTGAGTTTTAACTAGAATACCACCTGAAAAGCATAGGTGATTAGTTATCTAGGATATAAAGAGTTCTGAATCACTCTGCGAACAGAAAAACACAGGAAACACACAAGCTACACTTTATAATTGCTCTTGGGCATCAGTTTTGCTTTCCTCTCTCAGTATAAGGCTAAATGAAAAACCACACAAAACTCTATGAGTGTGACACTATCATTACTTTGTTATTCATGTGTAATTTTCTACTGCACATCCTACAATATTTTGCTCTTAGTTTTCTATCACTATTTGTCTAATTGCGGTGTCCATTATTATCATGTTCTTTTTTTCTAAGTCTTTGTAAAAAAAGACACAAAAACCACACTTTTGGGTTACCTTGTCTAGAAAATGCACTAAACCAGTGAGCACACAGAAATAAGGGAAAGCAAAAACTAAACATAAGAGAGTGGGAGGCATAGGAATACCCTAATCCAGGATTTCATCATAATAAAAAATCCAATATAGCATTAAACTTCCCGTGCATCCCTAGATTGATCACTCTGGTCGGTGTTATGCTGATTGTGGGCAAATCTTAGTTCACTCTCTGAGAATTGGACTCTGTGTTTTTCCAAAGGTGGCTCACTATAATTCACTCATTACAATTCCCTGACTCCTTGCTGGGCCAATTCCCCTAGCAATATGCCCTGCTGATATGAGCACCTTGCCACCCCACACACTCCACTTTAGACCATGGCATGTCCACAGAAAAGAATCCTTGGAAATACTATTTTCAGCTGTGCAGTCACATGGTACACAGTCCAAAATGACTATGTGTCTCACTTCTCCTGATTTTCTTTCTATAGGACCAACTCTAATTAAAAAGGGGTCAACAAAGCCCCATATCAAACAAATCCCCACTCTGACTGCAGAGCCTGAAGAAGTGACATTTTTAAGAACTCCCTTTGGAATCTTGGAAAGAAAGGCATTGGAGGAAAGTTGCTCAAATGACTGATCTCCACCTGTACCCTTCCCCTGCCTGCCAAAGTAGAATGGGACCTGACACAGCAGAGGTGGCCCAAGCTCACAACGAAAACAGCAAAGCTGACAGCTGTGCTTTTCTGCACTGAACACTCTGGGAAAATCAACGCTTGGGCAGCCCTGCTGCCATCTGTGGAGTTTCTACTGCAGACAGGTTATTTATAGAAACTTGTTTGTGCAAAGCCAATATTTACCTGTCGGGGCTGTCAAAATTTACAATTCATCTGTGCCATTAGCCTGCTGTTTCCTCATCAATAATGGAAATTTCCATCACCAGAAAAAGAGATTTGGGGTAACTGTGAGGGCTACAGCCCCCCCCCCCAGTACATAGAAGAATGAAAGCCATTAATGGTTATAGGGAAAGTGCATCTGTCACTCGAGTGGCCACTGGATCCTTCTGTTAATCTGTGAAGACAGACAGAGGGTTGTCAGGATGAAAACATACAATTCTTCCAAATGTTTGTGGTTGAAGCTTCAAATCTACTTCTGGCTAAAACCAGAATGTAATTTTTTAATATCTTTTTGTGTACTTGTGCATATGAGTGTGGACATATAAGCGTGGCTGTGTGTAAGTGTATATTATGAATGTGTGTATGGTCATACAAGTGTATATATTGTAAATGGGTGCACATGTATATGTTTCTTGTGCACACATGTATGGGGTATGTATGCATGTGCTTGCATGCATATATGCATTTGACTGCACACATTGTGCAGATGTGTGTATCCATGCAATGTGTGCACATGTGTATTATTTGCATGAATGTGTATATGGGTGTATATGTGCATATACAAGAGTTCATGTGTATAGAAATACATGTTCATATTCTTATACATAAACACATGTTGCTCAGTGATTGTATGCATTTGTGTATGTGTGTACATGTGTATGTGCTCGCATGTATGTGAATGTGCATATATACATGTGTGCATACTTACATGCACGGATATGGCAGGTATTGTGCATGCATGCATGCATGGAAGGTAATGTGCAATACATGTTCACATGTATGTGTTAGTGTGCTTGCATGTCTAAGTGTGTGCTTGCATGTATGGGTGTATACAGAAATACAGGTGCAGGCAATGTATATAATTTCATGTCTGTGCATACAGAAGTGTATGTAGATATGTGTGCATTGTCTCCCAGAGGAAGACTGATATCTATTGTAGTGATAGGAATTGGAGTGATTCCTCATAAAAATCCCCCTTCTTCATGAAACCAACAGAATCCTCTATATAGTTGACTGAAAACCACCAAGTCATTTCCCTCTCAAAACACCCTATTCAGGGTCTTGTGTGTTTTTGCCTTCTTTTGATGGCCCTTCAAATGTAGCTGTACAGTCCTGGGTTCTTCTCACCCATCCCACCCATCGCTGATTTCATCTATTCAGTGGCTTACTAAAATTGTAAGCCATTCATGCTTTTTAAATTTAAAATTTTCATATTGTCTCATACTTCTGACACCAATTTAGGATCTCCATTCTATCTCACTCACCTTTGCTCTCTAGACATACTAGCTTTATGCAAAACATTAATTTATTCCATTTGGATTTACCACTAGCATTTCTCCCTCAAATCTTGAGTTTGACCATATTGTCCATCTCAGTTGGAAGTTCTAATTTTGAGGAATAAAGAAATCATCCTCAATTTCCCATTTTCTGATTTTCTCTCTCAGTCATATCCAATTAATCATCTAACTGTGAGACCCTATCCCAAATATCTCTGACCCTATTTCTGCATTTAGCCACTACCTTGACCTAGGCACTTATCATTCTTACTTGGCAGCTGCAGACTAAATAGTCTCTTCCTTCAATATTGTGAACTTTCAACCTAAATTCAACCCAAAGAATTCTCCTTGTAAAGCATAAATCTTGTTGGCTTGAAATATTTCTGTAGCCTTGGGATAAAGGCAAACAACATAGGAGTTTACATAAAGTCCTTTCCAGGCAGACCTGGCTCACTTCAGTTGTACTTTTTGGCTTTGACCCTATATTCTGGCCAACGATCTGGAAACCTCCTCTGTCTGAATGTTCCACAACAATTGTCTAGTCTGTTTATTTTCTGGCCAATTTTCTGTGCTCCTTCAGGATGTAGTTCAGGTATATTAAATTAAATGTGACAAAATTCATGAATGTATGGCTGAAATGACAAATACAGAGCAAATACCTGTCTGTGAAAAACACATCAAGTGGGGGAAATTACCCATTCTTTTGACTTAATTTCCCCAGCTTCTATGACAGTTCATAGCATGCAGTAGATCCTCAATAAATAGTCTGAATAGATAATTGGTAAAGGAGAAAGAGCATAACTAGAATTAACAGGATCTTGCTTTTATATATGAAAATTTATTTTAGAGAGGCTTATAATTGCAGCAGCATAATCCCTGGGGTAATCTCCAGGGGAAGTGGAGATTTCATATTCCCTGATCCTCCCTGAGGAAGGGTGGAATTGAGCAGGTAGGAGAAGCTAGAAAAGACTTAGGGAGGAGGAAAAATGGGGGGCAAGAAAGAGACCAAGGCTTGGAGGAGCCACATAGAGCAGAGAGACATGTGAAGAAGCTGCATTTGTTTCTTGATATGGAACTTGTACCGGGGACTTGGGGGACACGGAAATAGATGCTTGAGGGAGACAGGGATGTGGGTGAGACACCATGGGGAGGTTGATAATGGCAGCCTTTATCTTGACTTGGGTTTTAGTTTTGCTTTTTTTCTTCCAGACCTGGCCCCTTCTGCCCCATTCCTATGGGTCCCCACCTGAAGGTGCCTTGGAATTGTGGCAAGCTCCTGGGCCTCAACAGTCTTGTGAGAACAATCCTGTTTGACTGAGTATTTTACCCATGTAGGGGATGGGTAACTCTGGTTGTTTAATTGCAAACTATTTTAACCAGTCTTTCCCTTCTCTTTATTAAACATTAATTGCATTAAAGTTCTTTTCTACAGAATGTCTTATCTTCTGTAAGACCTTACCAAGAGCATGTTTATCTATGTGGTGAATGGCAGAATCCATTTAGAGTTGGGAGGTTTGAGGATTTCAAGCTGCCTCTCACTCTGTCTAGTAACATTAGTACTGCAAAGAATACTTCTGTTCTTAATAATTCTCTGGGAGAGAAGTTGGAGGGAGTTCAGATAATTCTATGTCATGTCCTTTACATAGGCTGTTCTATGCATTATAAGATGGTCAGTAGTATCCTATGCCTCTTCTGACCAGACACCAGTTGCACCTCCATCCAACCACTGTGACAAAGCCATCTGCAAACATAGTCAGCTAGTTCCCCCTCCTTTCAGGAAAACCCTTCCCCCTATCTGAAAACCAGTGGTAAATTTTCATGCCAGTCACATTAACATTGTAAACATCTTTCCAAACCAAATTCTCAAAGCTTCCATGGTTAAACTGACTCCCTGAATCAACCTCCAGATTTTGGCTATGTTTTCCTTGGTCAGAGTTTCCAAGTTTTCCATCCTCTCCATACTCTTTTATATCCTCCACACTGTCTTCTATCACACTACTTTTTTATGACTTTAGATTTAGAAGATGCAGTCAGTTACATATCCCATGCAGACTATAAACAAGGGTTGGTCAAATTACTATCCAAAGAGCACTTAGGAGAAGACATGTGAACTCTGGCAAGTGAGCTGTTCCTGGCTGGCTGAGTTCACGTGGTACTTGGGGAAGGAGGTCATGTTTCCTTTAACCTTAAGAGCAAGACTCAGGAATTGAACAACCCACAGCAGCTTTTTATGTAACCAGCCTACCTTCTCTGCAGGAGATTAGAGGAGTTTAAAAATCTCTTTTCCTTTCTATTCTCTCCTACAGTTCACTCTTCATGATGGGTGATTGGGCACTCAGGGTCACTCAGCATTGAATCAGAGATTTCTTTCACTTCTTGCTTTGCTGCTGGCCACTCCTATCTTCTACTTACACCTTTCAGCTCAAATCCCACTGGATACCAAGGCTGTCTGTGCTCATAACTCTTGAAAATTTATCTTTCTTCTCCTTGTTTTTTTTCTACTTCCTAAGGTGTAACTAACAAGTGTGTACCTAAGTTTAAGTAAGACAAAGCATGACTGGAAATTGACTCAATCCTTTCTAACAGGGAAGCTGTTTTACACATAGCCAAGTAGATATTTCTCAAGTTTTCTCACACTAGACTGTGCTTTAGAGACAGAGGCTTTGTGGGGATCATTTCAACAGTTCTTCTCTCAGGAGTCTCTCATGTTGGATTGAGGATGGATGTAGCTTGTGAATCCAAGCAAAGGATGACATCCAGAATTCCAGAAGCTCTTTACAGTGGGATTCCAGTGCAAACTGGTGATGGAGCATCTGAGAAAAGGTCAAGAGGGTAGGTCCACCATACTACCTCTCAAGAGTAGTAAATGACACCCTTATGCATTACAGTTAATCAAGGTAGAAACCAAGAAGTCAATCATAACCCCTGTCCACTCCATTACCACTCTCCACCCACTTCCAGTGATCATTAAGTCTTTTTGAACTTTCTAAAATATCTTGGAGATATTTTCTTACTTCTGTCTCCACCGCTACCACCTCCATCTGTCTCCATGATGGTGGTCTAGGCCACTATCACACACTGCTTATACCAGTGTGACTGGCCTTCTACTCCCACTCTTAAACTGCTTTAATCTATTCTGGATTCAGCAACAGAGGTAATCTAAAAAAGTAACCCCTATCAGTGCATGCCATTGCTTAAATGTGCCAATGGTTTTTCATTTTTAAAATTCCATCCCTTCATTCTGCTCTAGAATCTTCAAGATTTGATTTTTTTCCCACATTGCCAACACCCTCTGATATTCTGCCCCTCACGATGCTCAGTCAAGGAGATGTTGGTATCAGTTCTTTGACTAAATGAAGCTCTTTGCTATCTTGACTCTTCTCTATCCAGTGCTTCCAAAGTACTTTCCCCCACATCTTTATTTGGCTGCCTCCTGCCCATCATATAGGTGCAGCCAGGTGGTTTTCTTACGCGTGCACCAGCATTATCTGGAAGGCTCATTAAACACAGCTGATAGGTTCAGTCCAAAGTCTTTGACTCACTGGGATGAGATCTGAGAGTGAGCATTACCAACAGGTTCCCAGGTAAAGCTAATGTTCTCAGATCATGGTCTTCTCCAATCACACTATTTGAAGTAAGTGCCCATCCCTAGAAGACTCTGGTCCTCTTTTGTTTGCAGCATTTCTGACACTATTTTGCCTCATTCACCCTCTCATTTTGCTTATTCATGTCTCCCTTGGTAGAGTGTATACTTCATGGGGCAGAACCCAGTCTCTGACTCAGTACTGTGTTCCCAGTCTCTGGGAACTGGCAGAACTGGCAAGCAGAAGACACAAAATAAAGATTTGTTGAGAGACAAACTAAAAGAAAGGGAAATTTAAAGCCAGAGTAAGGGACTCGAACTCAAAGACCTCTACATGGGAGTCAGGAAGTGGTTTGGAGTGGTTTGGGAGATAGAGAGGAAGTATGGCAGCAGTAGCTGTCTCCAGGAGGTTGTGGGCAGCAACTGGTGACAGGTCTGTAAGACTGGCAAGCCCATAACATACAGACACTCCATGTCATGTTGGGATGCATAAACCTAACCTTTAGCATTGTCATTTGGTTGACTGTAGAACACAGATCCTAAGAAGAAGATCCCGGAGGATCCAGGCAGATTTGAAATGAAATCAGTCAAACAGACCAGCAGAAGCCCTTTAATTAAATGTTCTGCTTGGTAACCTCTTAGTGGTCTTTCCCTTTCCCTGGGGGCTCACAGCACCTGGTCAAAGGGAGGTGAGAGAGAAGAAACCAGCCACTGAAGCATCAGTGTTATTTTAATGAATGCCTTGGAGAGGGAGGAGGGTGGGGAGATGGAAGCAGTTAGAAATGACACTAATGAATCTTTCCAGCTGTGCAGGTTTATATGATTAATGCCCAACACAGAGCAAACGTTTGATTAATAAGACAGCACCTTCATATCAAAACTTTCACCGTAGAGACTTCCAGGTAATGGGACTCTTGTAAGGGGCCGGGGACACCATTAAGAAAGGTTCATAGAAAATGCAATCACATAATCACAGTTATGAAAATGAATGGAGAAAAAGTGAGAATTGTAACTGTGCTTTTAAGAAAGGGGAGAAAAAAAAAGATTCAACACATTTTTTTTACATCACAGAAAATCTCAAGAGAGGTCCACTTACATAAGAGAAATTCTACTGACATGTGAACAGCTGCAGAGGAAAAAATACACAGGCAGCAGAGGAGGATGAGTTGTTTCTGCTCTTACAGGAGACAGGTCTCTTTTCTACCCACAAAGTATTGTCAACGGGGCCCACAGGGAGGTGGCAGAATTCTCATGACATTTCAATAGCACAAGGTCAGTAGAGGTATTGTTCTCTTCACATAAGCATGGACATCACACTATCCCACCCCACTCCAAACTAGCCATGCACATATTTTTTTAGGTCAACAATATCTGAAAGCCCCAACTGTTGTAACCTGTGAGAAATATTTGTTTATTATAAGTACATTAAATTAAAAATAACTAATTATAAAGATAAGCAACATTTAAAAAAGTGATCTCTAATTATACTAACTACAAAAAACCCACTTTTATAATTTTTGGTACATATCCTTTTAGAATTTTTTATGAGTATACTTTTAGTGTAATTATACTATTTTGTAAATTATTTTGAAGTTTCTTTGATAAAGCAACATGAAGACCTCTACATAAACAGCTATGCTAATTCATCATTTTAAAGGAAAACAATCTTGTGCTTAGTTAACTTTTCTTCTATAGACAAATATGTAGGTTATTTCCAACTTTATTCTATATAAAATGAACTCACTAAGAGTCTGGCATCTCAAGGGTGTGTCTGTTTTGCATGTTGGTGACTAAAAGACTAGATTATGGTCTTTCTTGTTCCAAGTCAGGGGAGTCTGTCTGTGTATGGTTCATCCACATATCATTTCTATGAGCTAGGTAATGCCATCCTTATTTACAGTTGAAATATGAAAAATTATAAAATAAACAAATTGCTGGAGGTCATCACACAATCATTAGGTATTAGAATTAGGATGCAGGATAAATACTAAGGGTGTCTTTCATTAACAAGATGCCCCTTGGGGAAAGGCTGGTGGAGAAGATGGGGACAGAAGAACAGCACTGGAAAGCAGCTGATTCTCACCAGGGAATGCTTGGCTAAATGAAGGAGTATTGATATGGGAAGGTGTTACAGGAGGCCAAGGGCAGGTGCCTGTGATTATGGCAGGCAAATCCTCAGGGCATAAGAAGGGGCTTTTATATTACCTCACATGTGTAATTTTCTAATCTCATAAAACTCATCATGTTCAAACCTGAACATAAAATAACAAATACAATGTAAAATAATAACAAAATAATGCTGTAAACCAACTTTTCCTCAATAAACTTAATTGGGGAGAAAAAAAAGGACTCACCAGATCCTTCTACAAAAAGGAAATAATGCGCTTCAGAAAGGCAAGTGACTTTACTCGAGTCATTTGGTCCTAATTGATCATACCAGGAAGTAAATCCTCATTGCTCAAATACTCTGCCTCCTTGCTACACCATCTTTTCTTTTTGAATTCTCATCACTATTTCCCTTGTCCCCCATTCACTAAAAGATGGAAAATCCATTTTTAAGAACAAATAACTGTGCCTGGAAAACCATTAGATTGAGCAGGTGTAAAATCTTTCTATATGAAGATGTCCAGTATGTGAAATATTTAGACTAGTAGATATAATACTTCAGTGTAATAAATAACTTCTGAATGTCTCTGAGTAACAAATAAAAACAAGTATTCTCCATGATGTCTTGGGAACACATACACTTTCTCATTCTCCATGAACCTGTCAAAGAAAGGGTGTTGGACTCTCAGTCAGGACTCTATATGTATTAGAATAACCCAGTTCACTACTGGTTTTCTTTCTCCCCCTTGCCTCACCAAGGTCCCAAAGCCAAAGTATTCACAACTATAACCCTCTGCTCAGGTGGTTGCCTCTTCTTATGAATTCCCTTCCTGATGATACCTACCTAACTCCTACCCAAAATAAGTAATACATTCTTAATTATCTTTTAAAACCCAATTCAAATGTTTAATGGAACTCAAAAGGATTGAGTTTGCAAGGCTATTTCCATAGTTAAATCCTTCCATGTTTGAGACAAGATCTATTTTCCATTTTTATCTCTCTCTCTTAGTGCCTGCTATATAAACTGGTGCCTGATTCAAATTTATCTACCTCAGTATTTTTTTCTTTTTTGAAAGTTTTCTCTTGTCTAGGGAGTTCTTTAGGCTGTAAACATTTTGGTTCAGAAACAGGCCTAAACAAAAATCTATAAAGCTCTTCTAATTCTGAACTTGTTTTCTCTCTTTTTTTTTCCTTGAAAGAAGATAATTAAATCAGTAACTTCCAAAATAAGGACTGCTCTATTTCCAAGAAGAAATTTTAGACCCAAATGCCATCAGATCAATCAGCATATTACACAGTATTACACATTTTGCAAAGGATAGTTCTGAAATCAGTTAGATTGCAACAGTAAAAGGGGCTCTTTATCTTACAGATTTTATTTTATAGCTCCAAATGCACTCAGGTGAACAAGAAAACTAATCACACTTCAAGAATACCAAATGAGGCCATCTTGACATAACCTGTAGGGACAAAGTTTTCTAGCAATTGTTGGAAATACAGTTATCAAAAATGTGTTTTGCTGACATGAAAATCATTAATTCAGCATTTTCTTTTCAATGACTTCTTTGAAGTAGGGAAAGCAAGAAAGCTGAAATTATAATAGGTAAGTAAGTGATAAGTAATCTATAGGTTTGGTTATAAAGCTGAAAAAATGGTAAACAACCATTAGCTGAAGCAAAAACCCAATCCCTTTATATATTAATTACTTCCTGGTTGTTTCCTAAGTCCAAAATGTATAGTGGAAAGCAAAGTGTCATTTCCAAGTTACATTCCATGCTAATGTTCATTTCCCACCAACTGTGATCTCCCCAAGAGTTAGCCAATGCTATTTAAGTGCTGTCAGCTTTGTTTCAGTGAAGTGGATAGCACTAGTTCTTTTCCAATGTAAATTTGAAGTGTTCACCATGAAAACAGTATTTGTTGAAACATTCAACTAACCTAGTAATTCTGAAAAGATACAATCACAAGATGGTGATTTTTCAATCTAATGAAGGTAATGGGCATGTGAAGGAGTATAGTTGCTGGAAAATGTAATGTTTCCTTGAAAGAAGTGAGGCAAAACCCTAAGAGCTTTGGGGCCCCTGCCAGACCACTCTTCTTGGCATTCAAAGTCCTTATATGCTCCAGACTTCATGCGCAATTTCCACTTTCCCTCCTCTATTACTTTCTCCCTCACCATGATAACCACCAAAGGGACCTGTCCCAACAAGTAGCTAGGTTTTAGTACTGAGTTTCTCACTCTTCCTAAGATCCCACAGAATCAGCCTGTCACATCTCATTCCTGTGTAACTTAGTCATGAGCAGGAGCCCATGACTGCAGCCATCATCATTACCTACACTCTCCCAGGTCCACATTCCAATAGGCTCTGCTTGTTACCAATTTGACTGGAGCTCTGGGCTCTGCCAACACCAACACTATATTGGCCAACATTTCCAGTATGCTTTTGGAACTTGTGGTTTATCACTAGGAAATTATTCTGTATCTTCTGCAATCATTAGTTTTTTTTTTTTTTTTTTTCTGACCCTTCTGGAAACCTGATTGATGAGAATGCTTCTCTTGCAAACTTCTCAAGTTTTTCTCCTCCCCTTTGTACTTAGAGGTCCCACTGTGTGTTTCTTTTAGACCACTGCTCTTTCTATTCATCAGTCTTCAGCTTAGTTCCATTGAAGTGCCTATCATGAGATTACACTATTCATTATCTCTTCTTATATTATTTACACTTTTCCTGGTAATGTGGACAATTTATTAAAGATATTCAACCTTTTTTTTCTCTTTGCTACCATTCTTAGTAATTTCAATATCTTTACAGATGATTCATACAGCATTAGGGTTCTCAGTTCCATGGCCTCTTCAATCCAATTATCTTGTCTTTTATATTACCGCCCTAAGTCACTCTTTGTTCTGACTGTATCTTAAACTTTGTCATTACTTATACAGAACCATTTCTAAAGTCTCAAGTTTATAATTATCTCATATCCTTCCAACTTACAAGGTCTAATATTCCTATTCCAAGATTTCTTTGAAGCTACTGTGACTTTTGACATCATCACCTCTTCTCTGCTCATCATTACATGAATGTCTTCACTTTTATCTTTTACCTAACTTCTATTCCATTATAATTATAACTATCTTCTTATGCTTAGTCCCAATTTTCTAACACCTCATTCTTTCATAATTAACAAGCAAAACATCAGTCTTCCTTAAGTCCTGTTCACTTCCTTAAGTCCATATTCACTGTTCACTGAACAGCTGAATGTGGTGAGAGAAAAGCATATAATGATGCTGTTTGGTCTCATTTTAATTTATGACCTTAACTAACAAGTGTGTTCTTAATTTTGTTTGGCAATCATAGTGTATTTTCCTAGTTAATTCACACTTCAGAGTTTCTCTATTCATAAGCCCCATTCCTTCTTTCTCAGTTTTTGTCAGATAAAACTTTGAGTTCATTTCACTAAAAAACTAAAACCAATTGCAAGAGAACTTCCCTGCTCATGTAGAAAATGAGAGTTGAAACTGCTCTAATCATGGGCAACAATGACCACCATAAGACCAATCTGATAGATAATTTATGATCTTCAGTTTAAAACAGCATTTGAAATAGATGATCACTACCTCTTCCTCAAAAGTCTTCCTTCTCTTGCATTTATGACACATTTTTGTTCTTGCTGTTTGTGTACTTCTTACCTCCTAATATCTATCTCCTTTCAGTCTCCTCTGCTGAGTTTGTCTTATCTTCCTGGCCTCTAACTGTTGGAGTGCTCTGGGTTTGGTAATTGAACCTCTTTTCTATTTTTACTTACTTCCTGAGTGATGCAGCATCATTGATTTAGTACCACCTATGTGTGGAAAGTTTCCAAATTACATATCCATCCTAATCTCTTTCTGGACTGAGATCCATCTATTGTACTGTTCTCTCTACTTGAATGACTAACAGGCATATCATATCCATAGGTCTAAACTTAACACTTTGTTCCTCTTTCCTTTCCTCAAACTGTTCCTTCCAGTGTTCTCTATCTCCATAAATTATGCCTATCAAAACTCAGACTCATCCTTGACTCAACTGCCTCATTTACCCCTAGTGTCATTATTCACAGTGATCTTTTAAAGCCTCTCCAATCCCATCATTCCTGTGTTCACAACCCTCCAATGATTGCCTGTCTCATTGAAAACAAAAGTCAAAGTCCTAACCACAGTCTACGTGGCTTGTATAATCATTCTCCTATTTATTTGCCACTCTTTAAGTACACTGAAAGCCTTGGTGCTTTTGTAAGCATACCAAACTTGATCCTACCTCAAGCTCTTTGAGTCTTTCTAGAATGTTCTTCTCTAGCTTAATTATATAGTTTTATTTTTTCACCATTCAAGTGTCATTTCCTTATGGAAACCATCATGAACATTTTGATTGAAAAAGCAGGCCCTATTCTCTAATCTTGAAGTCTCCTTTAATTTCTTTCACAACACTGTAACTACTTGACATATCAACATTTCCACCTCTTCATATAAAAAATGATTTCATTATTTATATTAATTATTACATAAACATTTAATTTGTTATTTAAGAGGTACCCATTTAACAACCTGAAAATTATACCTCTAAAGGGCAGCTTGGAAATTCCTTGAACAAACTAGGCTTTGATGATGACTCATGGTTAAGGGTTAGTGATAGCCTCTGAAGTGTTTGAGACCTAGACCTAGCCACAATGGGACAACAAGGTTGCATTAGAATGAAAATCAGTATACTTTTTTTTCATTGAAGAAGTCCACTAGAAAAAAAGCTATATACCGAACTATGTGCTTAATGACAGAGTTGATTTTTTCTTTTGGTGCTGGCTCCTTATCTTGTGTTGATCAGTTATCAAGAGCTCAATAAAAAGCATTTCAAGCAACACTAGAGTAGATCATCTAACTCAGTGTTTACCACAATTCTTTACCTATAATTTTGAAAACTATTTTTAAATTTCTTGTGATATCTGTACACAATAAATATACTGTGAAAAAGTTGACTCTGTCACATATATGGCATATACATTAGTGAAAATCTTAGATATGAGAAGGGTTAGTCTCCAAAAGACAAAAGAACTACTGGAAAGGATATAGAGAAGGGAACCACTGTGTACTGATGCAAGGACTATAAACTGGAGTAGACATATGGAAGGCAGTGTGTGTGAGTCTTCAAAAAATTAAAAATTGAAATTACCCCCATTTCATTTACTCACTTGTAGGTATCTATCTGAAGAATACAGAAACATTAACTTAAGGAGATATGTGCACTTCCATGTTCATTGCAGTACCATTTACAATTAATAAGTATGGAAATAACCAAAGTGCCCATCTACTGATGAACAGATAAATAAGAGGTGGTAGATATACATAATGGAATATTACTCAGCTATTAATAGATGAAGCACTGTCATTTACAATGCTTAGTGAATTAAATCAGACATAGAAAGACAAACATCATAAACATTCACTCATATATGTTACATATAGAAACAAAAATGAATTAACTAAATAAAGGAAACTCTAAGACTATATAACCAAATCAGTGGTGACCACAAAGTCAAGGGGGAGGAAGGTGAGTGAGTAAAAGGGGTCGACTGTATGGTGCAGAATAGAACAGGAATTTTAGTGTTGAACTTAATGTAGTATATAATGTAGTATACACACACACACACTGATTTATAATATTGCACTTCTGAAACTTATACAATGTAATAATGCAATTGAACTTAATAACATTTTCAAAAAGTCTCTGGGATGTGTGTGTTGATGATGATGTATGCTAACGGTGATGGAAGAATAAATATGAGAGAAGACGAAATACATTTTCTTCTGAGAATCATGCTGCAATGAACAAAGCACGATAACTTCATAGGTGGGTTAGAAAAATGTATTTTACAGTATTAAAACCTTTCTTTAGGTTGAGGATCAAATTTCTCCCTCTTCTTGTAGCTCCTGAAAAGAGACTGAAACACAAAATCTTCCTTCTTTGACATGCAAACATCAATTAACCTAACAGAGAGTTAGCTTGTGCTTGCCAGGAACTACGGTCTGAGGACACAGTGTGAATAAGACTGGCAGACTTCTGGTTTTCAGAAAATTCCATTCTAGTTGAGATATAGGAAGAAAGCAACCAAAATTGTTTTAAAATCCCAATTACCTAACTTTTAGGAGTCATACTCATGTTACTAATTACACTTGCTGTATATAATATATGACATGAAGTTTTTAACTCACCATATCCCTGGAGACTAAAAGGAGATGAGATAAAATAAACTGCACTTATTGCAAACTATTCTTCAGTTCCACCTAATGTGCTTTTTCCTTGGAAACATCATTAATCCCAAGAAACAGAGTTGCTCAAAAATCTTTTCTGTTTTTATAGCTTGATGATATGTATGAGTAGCCTTTTCTGTAAGAAATACAGAGAACTGATACCTTTTTAGTATATTTTTCTCAAGAACCTAAAGTTTAATTATTTTAATTAGAAAAAAAAGGCTAACATGTATTCTAATGAGTTTAACAAAATATCCTCTGTCCTCAGTTCCACAGCTCAGCGCTTGATGCAGCTGAGCACCTAGTGGTCTTTGGGGTCAGTGACAACTTCAACAACCTACTCAGCTGTAGCCAAGAAGCAAAAAAACCTGACTCAGCAGGAAAAGCTTTCATAACTTAAAAATTGTCGCTTAATTAAATTAGGCTTCCTAAATGGAAATGATTTTCTAATCTGTACTTGCAAACATGCTGCTTTTTGATGGAATAGCTTTTGCAATTTTTCCTAAAATAATCACACTGTGCCAGAAAACTTTAAGCTGTGACAGAGAGAAATCTAACTGGAACTGTCTTCCAGCTCTATAGTGGGTTCCAAGCAGAGCAGAGTTTCCCAAAAGTATCTGGAAAAATTCTATAGTGATCCAGAGTTAGTGGCATGGGTCAGAAGAAATGAGGGGGAGAGGAGTAAGATCAGGGGAGGGGGAGGGCAGAAGAGATTAAGATAGTTCACAAGTGATAAGGTGATGGGAGAACATTGGGGTAGACAACTATGTGATATACATATGTGTGTATGTGTACACATATATGCAATCAATAAAAAAAACAAAAAGAAATGAGGGGGATGGAAAGTAGACATATAAACATACATATTTTTTGGGGGGGGTGAAACTTAAAAAACTTGGATAAAACCTGGGGTGAGGTAGGTGTTGGGTAACTAGAAGGAACTGAGAATGCTACATGTGTTCTGATTTGGGCTATTGATTTAAGGGAATTGATAGGATTGCAGTAGGAAGAAAGAAAATACAAATAGGATCTAAAATTCATGATCAATCAATGCTTTAAAGTGCCCTTAGAGTCAATTAACAAAGGTCTTAAGTCAAGGTTTTGAGCATTTGTGTGGCTCACTTAGGACTAGACTGGTTAACAAAAACCATTGCTCTCTCCACTTACGTAGAGGTTTTTAAGAAAAATTATTATTAAAGGTGAAAAAGATGTATTTGAAACTGTCAGTGCCAGCACTGATCCTAATTCAGAACAATCTATGTGTCAACTCTAGAAATGTGATTAAGTAATAATGCAACTGTACACTTAGCATGTCACATAGCAATTAGTAGTGACATCACTGAACTACAAGTTGTAATGTTCAAGGTGAGAGAAGAGACACAGAGCAGCTTAGATGATGTGATCCTCTCCCCAAACACAGATATAGGAAAATGTCTCAGAGGATATAGAGCAAAATATTAAGAGACTTTCTTTTGATGCATAGATTATAGACAGTTTTCCTATTGAGGATACCTATATTTTCTGTTTTTACCTATAAACTTGAGTTAGTTCAACATGAAACATCTTTTAATAGAACAAAAACACTACTCAAATTTCATAGCAAAGTCAATTTGTCCCATACACATCTGCTCTCCAACTGCTATCTCTAGCACAAATGCAGAAGACCTGCATCTCAGGCTTGGGACACAGAGTCACCTCTGAAGTGAATGAGGACCAGCATGTGTGTGAGCTGAGTCGGGGCAGAGGATGACAGTTGAAGAATCTGCCCTGCTTCCCTGCTCCTGGGAGTCCCACGATTATGGAGAAGTTATAAACATGACTGATTTCATTCCCTAATCTTGTTATATTCCAGGGAGAAACCAGGTTCTATGAAAGTCCATTTCAAGATAGTATAAAAACAAATGTTATATTTATAGCTCCAATCTTATACAGTAGATATTTGTGTATGTTTGTTATATACCCTATTAAACTACAAGCTCCTAGAAGGCAAAATTTATGTCTGATTAAAGTTTGTATTCTCTAGAGTGGCTGTACAGTACTCTCTATACTTTACATATATTAGGCATTCAGTATTTATAAAGAGAATTATTAATGCTTGTCATATGAGTTCAATGAAATGCACTATGTTTAGAATTTATTTTAGATGTTTCCTCCCATAAGAATGGATAGCCTTCCTTTACCTAATTAGAATTATATAAGCCATCATTTTCTTTTTATTTAAACCCTGGTTCTCAGGAAAGACAGAACTACATTTTAAATTCTCAATACCACTATATGTACTACCACCGTTGTTCAAATGTGTTGACTTGCTTCTCCCTCTGCATGGGAGCTAGCTTTTATCTGAATGGACCAAAATTTAGGCATAATAAATGTGAGTTGCTGCAAAGTGATTTTGTAAGCCTAGGGAATAAAAATATAAAGAATTTAATCATAAGGAGTTTAATAATAATCCATAATAAACCAGATTAAATGTTAATTTAAAATAAACATGAGAACTATCAAATTTTAAGCATGGTTTGCTTTCTCTGGTGTCTCAGTCCCATGGCACACACATCCTCCTGGCACCCCCATGCCTACTACCAAGAAGATGTCCTGGCTTCCAATAGGCCCTGAATACATATGTATACTGCCAAAGAATGAATGAATAATTAAAGGCATTTCCCCTGTAGGTTACAGAGAACAAACCTTGTTCTTTCTCCCCTAAGACCATTTTCAAACTCAGTGGGAGGTGCAGGCAGGAAAGCTCAGAGGAAGGAAGCCCTGAGAAGTCCAATCTCATTTCCATGACAGAACTGCACTTTTTCACATGGGGATCCACACTTTAAAATAAAGATTCTGCAGCTAAAAAATGTGAAAAGTGATGAGCAATATAAACTAGATAACTATACAAGAATCCTGTGTCTAGGTAGTACTGAAAATTGGAATAGAGTGCCTATAAAAACTGGAAACCCAATCATATATGGTGCAGTGAAAGGACAGGAGGACCAAATCTGAATGAAACCCATCCAAAATAACATTTAGCAGATCATTATCATCCCTCTAAAGCATCACACTTGCCTGAATGATACCACCTTAATTGGTTACAGGCATATCTCCCCACATAAGGAGTGCTAGGCTATTAAATATATACTTCTAAAAAGAATGCTTATATTTTCATGTCTTGAGCCCCTCATACTGCTAGTGTTAGTACTTCGTTTTTTTCCTTACAAAATGCTTTCAAAGCAAAGCTCTGAAATAAAAGTGAATGCAGCTCATTTATTTTTAAACTATGCCAAATCATTTCAGTGAGGCAATAGGAAGGAAAATAGGAAAGTGCTTGGTGTAATAGAGCCGTATATTTTCTGTAGTTCCTCCATTAATTCTCAGGACTTCTGGCTGCCTGCCTTTCAGAATGCAACTCCATTCAGATCTTACATTATCTTGTCTCCTTTCTGTCATTCATTATTGTGGAAGCCACCACAATGGCAATCTGCCAACATGAGTTTTAATGTCACTTTTCTGTGACCTAACTGTATACCTTAGAAACCACTTGTGAAATGGGAATCAGACCTAAATCTATGGGTCAGCTTGAGGTTACTTATATTTGGAATCCTTTGTGTAGCACTGAATTATGGGGACTATAGGTTTTTCAAGTAGAGTTCCTGAAGATGTTTTTTGTATATACTGCCCTCCAAATAATGCTGTTGTAGACAAAACCAAGGCTTTTTCCCCTACACAGAAGCAGCCAGGAGAACTGTAAAGTCTGTGGTTCCACAACAAGAATGCTTTCTTCCTTTAGTCAATAATGATGACAAACCTACTCTCCAAAACTTGATATGTAAATGATAAATGATTTGGGTAGTATGTTGCTATTAATATAGTCCCTTCTCTGAATGTATGACTAACACCAGTAAATGGGATGAATGTGCCACTTGACAGTTTGCAACAAAGTGGCAAAAGGGATGACCAAAGATTACAGAGAAATAATGCAAAGAAACTCTGACCATGAAGCAAATTATTTACAAAAGGGATCAGAATAGGAACACTAGTTTGAATTGGGGCCAGTTTTATTTAAGAGACTCACTACCCATCTGGAAATCATAACAGCATGTTGATTAAATCATCAGGTTGTTTTGAATGGGTTGGCTGTCTGTACACTGGAGACAAAGATATCAGGTGTGGAAAAAGGAATGAAGAATGATAAAACAACAGTGTCCCAGATTCACTTGCTATTTTGAAATTCATATTACCAGATATTTGCAGTCAATATAAAGAATAATAAGTAGGAGTTAACACTCTTACAAGCTTTCATGGTAGATATTTAATACAAATCTTCTAACTTCTACCCATTTAGCAAAGTATTACTAAGTTATTTACAAGAATTTGTTTCTTATGTGGCCTCCTTTCTACAACATCCAGGATATATAATCTAGGTTAATAGATTCCACACTTGAACATTTGAATCATCTGGGATGCTTGTTAAAAAGGAGTGCATATTTTGAGCCTACACTTCTGAGGTGGAGTCCAGCAACATGTTTCATTAACAAGTGTCTTAATTAACCCAGACAGGCATCAGCGCTCAGCCCTGGCTCTTGGGTAAGTCATTTTAGGAGATTTGTTAAATTGCCAGCAGGGGGAGCGTTGGTCAAACTTTGTGCTTCTGGTAAATGGAGGGTAGTGACCGCTTTCAGAAGCCCAGACTCACAAAAAGGATAGAGACAAAAGGAGAAAAAGAAAGAAGTCAGTGTCTCTGAGTGCTCAAAAGGTGTTTTGGTAGGGACTCAAGTATCTAAGCAAGGAGCAGCTGACTGCCTAAGAATTAATGATAAAAGGCCTATGATGGAAGAACTTGGGCACGAAAGATGTCAGATTTCGGAAAGAACATTTCCTAGCTAATATTTTCTTGCTCCAACTATCATCTATATCCCTTTCAAGGGGAAGGTATATGACCTGTATTATGAATGTTAAGGTTTTGTGGCATCCTTAGTCTTGGTATGTTATATACACATGCCTTCCATGTGCAATTTTTCCTGTTTAATATTTTTCCGTCATTTCATATTAAACTTTTTCCTATTGCTTTAGCAATTTAATTGTCTACTTATAGAAGACTGCCATCCCAATGAAAATATTTGGAAAATACTCAAAAATAATAGGAAAAGATAAAGATCATTTGTAAACCTTACACTCAAATATATGAATGTTAACATTGGGGTATAGTGTCCCCAAATTACTTAGGTTCTAATTTATGTTTCTAAATGAAATCATTCTATTTGTGCATTTCCCCAAATAAGTATTAATATAACCAGCACTTTCCTATGAGTAGACCTATAGTAGACCTATAGTCTTTCCTATTAGTAGACCTATAGTCTTTCAAGGAAAGAATATTTTTGCACATTTCTGATTGCTTACTTAAGTCATTTGAAAGGGTGTCAAAGAGCTTAGAGATTTTTGATATATATTACTATTTTTAAATTGCATTTAATTTTCATATATTGTATAAATACATATCTTACCAAAAAGCAAAGATATTTCATTTTGCTAGCAAATTGTATGCTTTTTTTTACATATACAATCTTAAGTGGTGTATGATTATTTTTTATGTGCCCGTGTACATGCTGAGTTTTAGTTATATATTAATAAACTGCCAGCCTTCAATTATAGTAAGAAAGTTTAGTCTCTTCTTTAACTAAAATTTTGTTAATTCAAGCTTCTTTGTTTTTGTTGGATAAAATTGTCAAAGGTTACTGGTCATTTAATGAGTTCTTTAATTCACTACTGTTTTTATTGTTTCCTATTTAATTTTTTTATATTTTTACTCTTGCTTTCATTTTTTTCTTGAGTATAAAGTGTAGTTTTTAAACCCAATTTAAGATTTCTGTCTTTTCACAGGAAGTTTAAACCTGGCAGGTGAATAGGCACAAAGGGTAATTTTTTGTCACCTGCCATTTCTTATTTCAGCTGGACTTTATACTGGCGTACATCTCAGGGAGTTACTGTTGTTAAGGAAGTTGCTGTTTTGGCGGTAGGTAGTATGTGTGTACTTGTGTGTGTGTGTGTGTGTGTGTGGTAGAAGATGCTGCTTTTAAATGCACTTAATTAAGTCTCACAACTTTTATTTACAAAGTTGAGGTGATCCTGGGGCCAGGATTAAGTCTCAAGTGTCAATAGGTAATTATAATTATACCAAAGGATGACACTTACTGCTTTAAATATTTTCAAAACAAATTCTAGATTATATTTCTCTAATAATTAATGCTGACAGTAAACACATTTTCCTACCATTAATAATATTTTGTGGACTTTTATTTTTTATTAATATTTAATTAAGATTTATTTTTGAAGAATGCACTTTGATGATTAAATTAAAATCAATATGAAAGTCAAAGTCAATATATATTTATAGTAAAAATATGGTAGAGAAGATCAAAAATGTTCTTTTCTGGGTTTACTGGTCTCATTCTTCAGCATTACCCATTCTTGACATTGTCTTATTCAGGTTACAGACTTTTTTCTACATATTTACAAAAACTTAAAGGTATACTCATACACCTAAAATATACACATATACCCACAAAAACATATATATATATACATACATATATACAAACCAGATGTCATATATCATATATTAACAAACTACCATCCTTGTTCACTGAGAAATATTTTTTGATACTTTTACACTGTAAAATGAAATATGTAGTTAATCTGTACATTAAAATTGATAATTTATTTAGACAAATATTACATGGGTATCAAATATGAAAAGTTGGTTAAGGAAAGCACACACAATTGTGGAGTACAGTGCTTTTCACAATAGGGTATTTTTCAAAATTCACAAGCTACAAAATGGGAGACCTAGGACTTTTGTCCAGTTGAAACTTAAAATTCTACTTTCAGTTAGGTAATATTGTTCAGTATGATTTGCTATCTTCAAAGCTTTTGATTGTTTTCTAAGACCCTAGAAAGTGAAATGTATATTGCATTTTCTTCAGATTCACCATATATCAAGCATTGTCCTGGGCACTCAATTCACTTTGCCAGTGAAAATTGATAACATGAAATGATCACATTTTTCCTACTCCTCTAAAATGGAGGTTCTTATTTTTCCAAATAAAAGAACAAAAATCAAAATTCTGACTTTTGTATGTGGTTGTGCAATGAATGTCAGAGCTACACATTCAATCTGGAATCCCATCACCTCTAGAATGCTGCCCTGAAGCATCCGACAGATACAAAGGTAAGCAAAAGAATGTGGGTACACACATGGATGCCCTGGTGCAGGAAAATCAGGGTAAAGACCAGAGCCTTACTAATCTAGTCCCCTGCTGCTCAACAGAGCTGGACACCAGATGGACATATGATTCTAGAAGTCACTTCAAGGGAGTGGGCCTGCCTCAGAAAGAGCCTCCCCTCCAACTACTAAGAATATCCTGGTGAGGGCATATCTCTTACAGGGTAAGAATGATTTCAGCAGAAGAGTGCTTGAAAGACTACTTGGAGAGGTCTTCTTTGAATAAGAATGAAATTCCTAAAATTAGTGAGTTTTACCAAATACTAAGAGGATATGATAATTATCTACAAGTACTTAGCAGGCTTTAACACCAAGGTGAGGCATGAACTGTTTAAGGTGCTTTATGGAGGTGTGAGAAAGCCTTGGCCAATTATGGTAATTAAATTAGAGAAAAACTGCATTTCAGCTGGGGATCTTGGGAAGTCTCCCTTTGAGAGAGGTTTGTTAAACATAGACCCTGTAGGATACACTTACTTCGTTTAAAGTAAAACTAGGGCAGTTATTTGAGGACATAAGAACTAAATAATTTTAAATGGGGCAGGGGCAAGTAGGGAGCGAGAAGATAGCTGGTCAAAACAGTCACATTTTTCCTATTGATTTGAATGGTGTATATACCACACTTCCATCTGTAGTTGGGAAGAAACATCAGGATTCCAGTGTTTTAGAAAAACAATGTTACTGAGATTTCTAAGTTTGGTGTTATTTATCCACTGAATTTATTCTTTGAAATATATTTGATCAGCTGTGTTTGGTTTCTGTGACTAGCTATATTTGTCCAATGGCTAATTAGCTTGAAGGGTAAAAAGGTCAGTGAGTTAATCCATAATCTTGAGTGACTGATGAAATCTAACTGCCAATTGGAGCCAGAGTGTATACTTTTTTTAAAGAATTAATAAGACATGCTAGCTATTCTCAAATATTAGCCTTACCAAAGATAAGACGGAATAAAACAAGAGAAAAGACAATGTGTCTGAATCATATATTGTATTATAAACCAATGTTACTTCAAGAAAAACTTACAATTAAAAAGTAAATTTAAAGAATACAGTGGAAACCTGCAAACATTCATGTGGGCATTTAACAAAAAAAAATTCAAAGGCTTCCTGGGGAGAAGCAGTAGGTGATTCATGGATCTGGAATACTGTTAAAGCAGAGGTGGTTCTCTTTGGTTGTCCTATAGTACAATGAATATTTCATTATTGTGCACCTATGTGTGAACCACTAAAGAGTTCTGCATGCTACTAACTTGGTCCTCACAATAACAAAGTGGGTATAATAAATCTTCTATTTAATTAGTGAGGCTGTTCAGGTCCCAGGTAGAATTTAAACCCAATAGCTCTGGTTCCAGAGTTATTTTTTTCATTTTAACTACTCTACTAAATAGCTCTAAGGTGAAAAAGGGAGGTTGAAGGTCAAAACAAGATCTCCCTGCTTCTAGTCTTCAGTTCTAATGCCTCTGATAACAACCGGTCTTCTGATGGGTAATGAAAAGTCACCGAGTTTTGGAAAGTCCACTAAAAGAACCCAAGCTATTGAATACATTGTATTAGTTTGGTAAAGGCTGCTGTAACAAAGACTGGATGGCTTAAGCAACAGAAATTTGTCTCAGTGCTAGAGGTCAGAAGTCTGAAATCAAAGTTACAGCAGAGTTTGTTCCTCCTGAGTGCTGTGAGGAAAGAATCTGTTTTAGTTCTCACTTTTGGCTTGCAAATGGTTGCCTTTTACTTGTGTCTTTTCATGTCATTTTTAATGTCTATTCTGTGTTCAAATGTCCCTCTTTAATAAGGACACTTGTCATATTTAATTAAGGGTCATTTTAATGATCTTATTTTCAATTGAATGCATCACCCATTAGATTCACAACTGAGGTACTTAGAGTTAAGAGTAGCATACAATTTGGGGGGAAGGATACAATTCAATCCATAATACACATCAACATTATCAGGCATGTTTAATTATCCACTTTTGTAGGGCAACCCATGGTGCAGGGAGGCATAGAACAGCTTCCCACCAGTTTTGCAGGTATATTCTTCCCAGCCTCCCACCTCTTCAAAAGGTACTGCTGTTCTTTTTCCTCCTAGCTGGCTAATAGAAGCAACAATACAATGGCTTGTAAAGGATTTTTCTGATCTGTAGTACTGAATCCAGATATTTAAGAGACCAGTCTTTGGCAATGTTCTTTTACAGTCCAACATATCCATCAGTTACCCTTTGAGGCTACAGGAAAACAGCTCTATTAGGGCTGAAGTACTCACATGGGACTCAGTTTACTCTATGAGAATAAAACTAGCTCCAGTCCTCAATAGGATGCCCCAACTATGGGGAATGATATCTCTGTTCGGAGGTCTAGAGAATAACTCTATTTCTGAAAGTCTATGTACCCCTTCACATATTTTAAGTTGATCACCGAAAATTTTTTCATCAAAGTTGAAATATTTGCAAAGAATAATATTTTCTTTATATTGCAATATGATATTTTAAAAATAAGCTGCTAGGTCATTCTGCTTAATGTTTTCTTGAATATATACACAATAGTGATATCCATCATAGCTCATTTAAAAATACACAAATAAGCTCTTTTTTTTAAATGGTTGGAAATTTTACATCATCATTTTCCTCTTTAAACACAGGTCAGAAAACTTTATGCAAAAGGTCAAATAGTATTTCAGGCTTTCCAACAATATTATAGCTGCTCCACAATGACACTGCCCTATGAAAGCAGACATAGACAACACTTAGACTAATGGGTATGAGTCTATTTCGGTAAAATTTTATTTACAAGAATAGGCTCATGAGTGACTGTTTAACAATCCTCATCCTAGAATGCAAATTCCTATTCTACTTCCGATTTTTCTCATCCCATCTCAATTCCACTCATGTAGAATCTTATTATAATAAAATTTTATGCTTAAAAGTCAACTGTTTATCATATATTATGCTTCTCTGGAACAAAAACACATGTATATGTGTGTGCATATATATATACACTAAATCTAATTAAAAAGTACTTTTTCTATGAACAAAAGACTAACAAATTTTTCTTGATTGAACTGAACAGTACAATCATTAGATACACTAATTAAAACAAATATATTACATAAGTTGATGGTTATTAAATTCAAGGGGAAGATTTCACTGTAAATCTCTTAATGAGATAGGACCTATTTAGAGAAGTGGATTTAAAGAATCTGTCACATGTTCCTTTGTTTAACTCTAGAGAACATTTACACATTTTGGAAAACCTGCCATTTGAATCTGATGGAGGTGAGAAGAAGGAACCATTTTTGTCAAGAGAAAGAAGGATGTTGTATATAAGCTAGAAGGAATCATGCTAACAGAAATAAGCCAGAAAGAAAAAGAGAAATACTGGATGGTCTCACTTATATGAGGGACAAAGGGAAAATGAACAATTAAGCAGACAAGAAAAATTTCAGCAACTGTGAAGCATAGAGAAGGTGAGGGGGTAGGGGGTAACCAGCAGTGGGAGGGGCACAAAAGACTAAGACAATTATGGGTGATAAGATGGTTAGAGAATTCAGGGATAGATAATGATGTAAAATAAAAGAAATAATATAATAAATTTTTAAAAAGAAAGGTGTTGAGAAAGGGTGAATAGCAACACTATTCACAAAATGATTGACCTTAATATATGTGGGGAAACTGTCTATGACTTTCCTTGAAAGGGGAAGCTATGAATGCATGTCTTTCCCTTGAAAAGTCTTCATACCCTTGAGGAATGAGCACCCAGGTGAAGATTACTTTTCTAATACATTAGCTATAAACCAACATACAACTGGTGAGCTGCAATGGAGGAACTAGATGTTAATAAAAAGAACACAGGCTTGGGACTCAGATGATCTGGATTTGAATTTCACTCTGAGCCTATTAGATGGATAATAAGCTAACTTTCTGTGTGTCCATTTGCCTATCTGTAAAAGGGTCATAATGTCCTTGACATAGTTCTTAACACATTACTTAAACTGCTGGGAAAGGGATGGAGGTTGAGTATTGTAGTGGAGCTTCCTGAACTCCCATCGTCCATTCCATGTAATATACACTTCCATAAAAACTTACATCTCAACAGAAATGGCATCTGGGAATTTTAAAATGATAAATACATTAAGAACAAGAAAAAGACTGATAAATTCTATGACAAGAATCTATGAATATGTACACATGATAGCGCATAGAGTACAATTTTTATAACCACCAGGCAAGTGTTCCTTGAAACAAGTCATGAAGAGTGAGCTTCTAAGGACAATTTTGGCAGGGACAAGAGACACTGTCACACACTAGCAAACTTTGGGCTAAGAGACCTTGCAATCCACTATTATTTAAATACTCAAGTGACAAGAAATTCTAGCAGTTCATGATAACCATGGCTGCAAATCTGTTTTCTTGAAACAATTCTAATGGTTCAAAAACTTTCAGTGAAGTGGTTTATTCAAGTTTCTATCTTGTAGGTTGTTTTGCAAAACCAGAAAGAACACAGATATTGTTATTTTATGGCTCAGTTTTTCCAGGTGTTCATGTTCAACTCTGGGCCATATAAAACCAAGCCATGTAAGGTAGCAAACTGAGGGGAGGAAGGAAGAAAGCAAGGGTAATTGCTGGCTAACTTCTTTTATAAGCTACTTTCAAGTTGTTTTCAAACCAGTATTATAAGGGTACAATTTTTGAAGGTGGATATTTACTCTTTATGGAAATGGTATGGAAATGAATGTATAAGTGAATGCTTGAATGAATTAGTGATTATGTAAGTAATTGGAATTTTTTTCAATTTTTTCAATTTTTAAATTGAAAAATCAAGACAAGGTCAACACAGTACCTTGTCACAGAGACTTATTAACAAGTCAATTACCCTGAGGCCCACTCTTTCCTGTAATAAAGTAACTGCAGGCTACTACCCTTTCCTACCTCCTGTAGACCCACTGAGATGTAGGGGTCTAGGCAGCCACCATCAATGTATCCAAATTGTCACCAGGTGAAGTCTATTTGCCATGTCAGAACTCAGGACTTAAATTATCTAAGATGTTAGGAACTTAGAGTAAACACATAACCAGACAAAACAAATGAAAAAAAAATGACCCCCTTCACTTCTGACAGAAAATGTAACCCAGATATGTGACCTGCATAATTAGTGGGGAGGGGAAGAAAGCAAACAAGAAGTGATTGGGAACTAGCTTATGAAAGAATCAAGACTATGCAGCTTTTTTCAAAGCCTTTGCTATACTTTTAAGAAGAAGAAGAAAGACAGAGTTGGCTGAGACTTGGTTATCCAAAAGGATTTGTGGGTGATCTACAGAGACCAAGAACATCTTGATTTACAAATGTAAAAGCCACTGATTGCTTTCATCAGGTGACAGTCTTCCTGAATGATGACAAACACCTGCCTAAAGCAAAATATTATTTGATTTGACTCACTTCCAATATCTAGAAAGGATACATCACCACTTGGAGCTTCTGGTATGTTAGAAACATGTTTCCAGTTATTCCACCCCAATAAACAAATCTTACTTGTTAGGAGAGAACATATTTGAAATCATAATAGTAATGTTACAATCAGACTCTTGGCTCTAAATTCAGTGCTCTTTCTTTTGTGGTGAACTCCATACTAGAAGAATTGGGGTCATCACTGAAGACTCACAAGAGGATCTGAGGACAGATGTCACATACACTCTTGCAGCACTCTAGATAAATTTCTACATCCATAGAGCTGAGCTGGATATTCTTCAAAACTTGAAAAATATATAGTTTCCACCAAAGGAATAAAATCATACTATTTTGCACAGTACATGAAAATTTAACTAACCGCTCACACAGTGACATCACTCAAATTTAATTTTCTTTCTTCAACATTGCACCTTTACTGAGAAATGCACCTTTACTTCCATTTCCACACATTAGAAAATCAAGGTCCAGAGAGGCTAAGCAATCATCTATGAAGTTCTTGGGAAATCATAGAAAGGGCAGAGGCATCACCCATAGGAGGTTTTGGTAAAGCTTCTTATGCCTACTCTGCAGGGATGTTTAAGCCTGGCTCACCAAATGTAGCATGGGGGCTTTTGACAATGGATGCCTATTACTCTGTATAGTTGGTAAAGAGCAATTTAGCTATGACTATTATGGGCACCAGAAAGAATGCCCATGGACCCTGTTAATATAACACCACAGAACCTGAGCCTAATTGAATCCTTAATACTAAGTGTAGGTCTAAGAACAGAACCCATGTTGATAGCTTTCAAGCTACTCCCTGATAGCACTCTTCACAAAAGGCAAAGTTTTTGAAATAATGATTTACTGCTAGTGACCATTGACATGAGAGGGTTCCTTTCTAAGTAGAGCCTCGTAGGTTCTACTTAGAAATGATTTTCCCTGAGGTGCCCTGACTTAAGCTACCAGCTTAAAGATCTGAGTTCATCAGTTGATGAGTGTTTCACTTTTACCAGGCAAGTGGATGTTGAAACTGTCCTAGATGCAATCTCAAATGTTCAGCTATAAGAATTCCAACAAAGTCAGAATGAAACCTTATTTCATTATGCTTCCAGGTCTGGGAATGGTGCCAGTGAATTGCTCTCCTTGACATGTCTCTCATCACTTATAGCTCAGAGGAAAAGAAAAGTAAGCTCCCATAGTGGCAGGCTGCAGCTATCCGTGTCAGATGGCAACACCTCCAAGAAACAGCTGAGCTAGAGGATGAGTAAAGAATTGCCATTTCCTTATCTATGAAATTCTGCATACTGATCATAATTCCCTGTAAGCTTATTTTTCAAAGTCTTGTGCAAGGCACAGAGCTCAAGAAAAAACTTGAGCGATAAAAAAAATTAGCTCTAGCCATAAACTGATTCTGATAGCTTGGTAGTGGTGAACAGTCTTGTGTTAAGAAGGATTTTGAGAGAATATTTAATACAGTGGGAAAGATGACTATGATCAATGGAACATGGACCTTAAAAGATGACATATGACCTGCAAAGTCACTTCACATCAACTCATATTTGCCATCTGAAGATGCTAGGGAGCATAGAGACTAAGTAAATTGCAAGTTTAGTGGCTAAACTAGAGCCAACAATTCAAAACCTTAGTTTCTAGATTACTGCTCCATCAGCCATACAAATAATTTTCTAGTATTGAATTTCTAGAATATCACAGACTGTTTCAAATAAACTAGCAAATTTGTGTGTTTCAAAATTCTGCAGTAGTTTAAACACAATTGTAATGATAATTTTATTTGTGTAATTACAGGTATTTCCCTGTATCCACATTCAGTGAAATTCCACAGCATTTTTTCCCACTCATGATTGACTATATTACTCTTTCGCTTGAATAAACATCAGCGTATTCTCAAAGCAAGTCTTTTGTTCTCAGATTAAAACCTTCTATGGTTTAACCTATTTAGTCTGCCAGTGTTCCTTAAAAAGTTATACCTGAAAGGAAAAGGTTGCAAAGAACTTACAAGATAAACACACAAATGCCTGTTATGTGGTTAAGTGTGTAAGGCATTGTCCTTTAGAATTTATCCCAATATGCTAGAAATGGGGAGAATTAATCCATAAGTTATATTTGATTTAGGGGTGGTATTAAACAGTACAAACTTTTCCCCCTTTCACAGTATTTTGTGAAATTTCTAAGAGGCCTTTACTAGCAAAAAGGTTTAAGAGGACCAAATTATCTACATGTTTGATCCTTCCACCTGTCAGATGTGGCTGAAATGGTCAATGTCAGGACACCTTTATGGGATGAGACTGGACACATCTCTGAAAGCTATACAGTAAGCTTTTGATCTAGTTATTTAAGAGGTTGGTTGCATTTTCATGATTGGATTCACTTTAAGAAAAAATTGGGAGGCGTGACTATATCAGATAATATATGATATTGAAATTAAGAATTTTAAGACCAAATTAACTGGAAGAACTATTTAGTCAATATTTTCTAGCTGAATAAAATTTGCAGAATCGAGTAAGATGATAGCAATTAAATCATTCCTTAGCTTCAATTTATACTTGTCTTCAGAAAGAATTATCTGTTTGCAGCCGTTAGCTCCTCAATCATAGTTTGTTTTGCTTATTATGAAAATTAAGCCCATACTCCTTGAGTAAGGGAGGTGCCAGGACCAAAATATCTGGGAATGGAAAAATGACACAAATGATGAGAACTGGATTTCTGCAATAGGAAAAGGCACACCATTTTATTCTCCCATACCAAACCAGCATGATCGAAAAATCAAGATTTATTTAGTTATTCACATTTTATTTATTTATTTTAAATTGAGTTAATATTGGGATACCGCCATTAGGATTTACCAATGTAATGTACCTACAACCAACTCACCCATAAAATAATCTACTACCAGATTATTTTGGTTCTTTTCATCTTTATTCTTACCCCTCCTCCCTTTGGTGCTTCAGTTATGTCATCACCTATCAAGGGTTACTTTTCAATCCAAAATTTAGCTACAAGTTGAATTTTCTATGCACAATGGATATGGGGAAAAGTGAACATCTTTGTGAATATTAATATTCCTTTTCTCTGTCACCAGGGAAAGTCTTTCAGGCAACTTAAGGAGGGAACAGAGATGAAGGAGGCAACAGAGATGAAGGTATCTTGGCATGATGATGAACAGGTCTAGTCAATATATGAGAAAATTTCATTGAGAGACCAGCATCCACTGCAACTGTCCAGTAGCCACTACCCATATGGAGCTATGGAAGGCAAGAACCATGTCTAGTGTGCCCCTATAACTAAGTTTTAGATTTTATTTAAGTTTACATAGTTTATATTCAAAAATTGATAGTTTAGCCACTGGAAAATTCCTAAGTATGTTTGGAACAAGTTGTATACATACATGGATTTACTTTTTTAACCATCAATTTTATGAACTATAGATAGAGATTTCACATCAAAATTCAATTTCCAACTGAGTTGTTCTGAAAGTGTAAAATATATGTCTGATATCAGAGACTTAACAAGAAATGAAATGTAAATGTATTTTTAGTAATTTTGTCTTTGCCTGTTGAAATGACAAACTTTTAAACATACTGGGTTAAAGAAAGTTGTTAAAATTAATGTATCTTTACCTTTTTATTATGTGTACTAAAAAATTGAGATTATATATATGAACTTGTATTACCACATAACAGTGCTGGTCTAGAAAGAGACCTACTCTAATGTCTATGGTATAGTATTTTTTGTGTAGTTACTAAAATTATCTTCTGCACCTACACATAACTAGTGTATCTCTAGAAAGCAATGCCATTAGAGATATATAACAAGTAGTTGTGTTTAAACAAGCTACTAAGGCTTGATGAACCCATAGAGCAATATGGATTCATTTTCCATCTCACAATGTAATCCTGAATATACGTTCTGAACTTCTATTTATTTATGTGTTAAATGGAAATTCTGATGACAGCAGTAATTTTTCTGTCTAGCATCCCAATCTCTTTCCTTTCATTTTTCATTAGTAAGACAAGGAATGCCAGATCAGAGAAACAGAGATGCTCTGGTTGAAGTAGCAGTAGGAATGAAGACTGGCACCCTCACTACTACCTGCCACCCAGGAAAACACTTTACCAGTCCTGTCAAAAACCTCCAGTTCTGAGGGGCAAAGTGTGAAAACTGTCACTTAAGGATTTCCAGATTTGATTTTTCAGTTGTTCCATACTGTCACTATCTGTAATCTTTCTGAGCTGGGCTTGACACTACTGCTCACTATGTTTTCAGAATTCATGGTAGCCCTAGTGAGTCCCGCAGCCACAGCAGGTCATGCACACCCCAAAAAAGGCTTTCCTGTTGTTCTTGGGTCCTCAGAACCCTCCCTATTGCTACAACTGTAAATCATTCTCATCAACTACAAGCAAAGGACAGCTGTGGAACACTGGTGACTTTCCATCTCTAACAGATGGTATGGGAGGAGCTGGTCTCATATATAAACTGACCCAATTCATTCCAATCAAATAAATTTTCTGTAGAATAAGGTAGTGTCTCACACTATCACACAAGAGGAAACAGATGGGGCATGCCGAGTCTTTTCTTAGCTTGAATTTATTTTCCTAAATGCTATTGTTAATAATTCTCCCAATCACCCCAGAATACCTTTATTATTTGACATTAATTATTGTGATGATTATTTAATTCAACTCTCTGTAGCCTGCATCCACTAGATAGACAGATAGTTGAGGCCTCCTTCCCCTATCCACTCACACACTCTCCATCCATGAACATAGCAAATGTGTAATTCAACATGTGAGAAAGTACCAAGCAGTTGCCAGTTTCTAACTGGTTAAATGTGGATAATTTCTTTAATATTTTGGTGATTGAATTTCATCATCTAGAAAATACTATTGTTGGGGATGTTGTGAAGACTCAATGAGTTAATAAATTTTCAGTGACAAAACATACTGAACAGTGTGCCTGGCATACAGCACATGCTCAAGGCCGGCTGATCCTTCTTTTTGTTACTGACTTTATTCCACTGGCTGGGAGAACCAAGGGATTGTATCATTAAAGCTTCCACTGCTTAATTTCAAGGAAATGAACTGAAAATATTTATACTTAGATTCTGATGTTCACTTGAAAAGCTGAAGAAATTCATTTTTCTTTATCTTTTACCCTCAACATCTCTCACATCCTACAAATACCATGAAGAAGCATAGGAAAAAAGTCATTTCACTCAGGAACAAATAGACAATTACAAGAATGTAATTCTGGTACTAGAAACAGCACTTACATTTCAAATCTTAATAACTTTCATTTCACCAACATTCCAAACTCAGGAGTGAGAAAAACACCATGTTGTAGAGCTATTGTTAGTATTACTTATTTTCAACTTGAGTGAAAGCGCTCAGGACCTCATCCAGGTACCAAAACCCCTGCAAGGCAGCAGTGGTTGAGAAGGAAGTATGGCAGTATTTAGTGCTCCTGTTTGTAACAAGATGTTGAACCTGAAGGCATAAAGTCCTGTTGGCCATTCACCCAAGACAACAATCCTACTTTACCCTGAAGTGACCTGCCATTAAAGTGTTACGTGACCAGTACATAAATATACATTTTCAGTAAAAACTCTTCTCTTCCAAATTCTTAGAGTTCTGTGATACAAAATTAGGTTATTTAATTTTTTTAATATTTTTGCTGCTTCTATAAATAAAACTGTTTCCTGTCTCATTATTGCCAACAGGTGCCAGCATTTTACTCACCGGGGGAAAGAGTGGACCAAAACAGAATGAAGAGTGATTCCAATGAGATGATTACTACTTAATGCACATCCACCAGGACCCAGACTTCCTCAGAACGATGCACACATCACAGTGATTGGGGAGTGAGCTGCAACACGATGAGGTTGCATGTACACAGTAGCCTTCTATGATGTGGGGGTGGGGGTGGAGGGGTGGAGGAGAATGTCAAACCCCTAGGACCATGAAATAGTCTACATTTCTGGAGACCTTCAGCTAAAGAACAGGTCGACCTGGTCAAGTGTCTAAGATCTCCCTCAGTATGCTGTCACTTCCAGGATAGAAAACTCTCCGTCTCCTGTTGCAGTACCACCTCTTCACTGGTCACAGAATAGAAGATTTCCCCCAGACACCAAAGAACTGGCCTTACTTCACTTTTGAGTCTTCTGCATCAAAACCTTTCTAGTTCTTTTGTTTCTTTACCCATCTTCACAGATTCCATGCAGGACACAGCAAATTCCATTCTAGAGGCATGTGAAAACACACAGCACTCTTCTGTCAAAAGGAAATTGTTTTTAAGGACACGATTTTAAGTGTATAACTGTTTCATGTGCATTCATTTATGAATGATAGCTTTTTCCCCTCTTTTCCTCTATTTGAACCCAAGTGAATGGTATGTGGAAGATACCAAGTGTGTTATAAGTCTACTTGGCATAAAAGATAGTGAATTATATATAATTAAAAAAATAACAATGATAAAACCTCAAGATCAGATACTGTGGGGGAGCACTGTTAGCAAGTATGGAAGCCCAAGTTAAGCCCCTGCCCTCTGCACCCAAGTTGAAGGCAGTATCTCTCCTGTCCATGTTCAGACATATTATAGTTCCTCTGGAATCCCACACTGTGCTTGGTTCCTGTTTTGTTACATATATGTTTACGTTTGTAGCTTAGAAGTTTCCCTAAAGGCACAGTTTTCCCTTTCTCACTCTATCCCTCCAGTGCCTATTTACTGCACTGCCTGCTTTTTTTTCCTGCTTCTACCCAATGAAATTGAAAATTTCATTTCCAGTGTCAGAAAATTAAACCCCAGAGAGCAGAGTGATAGTAAAGCATCCTTTTCCTGGCAAAGAGCCGATCCATGGATATAAATTTGCCAACCCTCTCTGGTTTTCAGAGTTTAAAAGGATTAAAAAGCAGATATTTCAAAGCAATATTTTTGACAGCTAAAGTCTCTGACTGCACTTAAGCTCATTTTTGTGATAATTTTTTTTTAAAAGAGAAACCATATTTCAATTTGAAGACTGGCTTCATGAAAGAAGGAAGGGATATGACTAGCTTGGGTCACACACTTCTCAAGCAGAAAAGAGCAGTGCATGTAAAAGAGAAGCTTCCCTCTGTGGCTGGGGTCTGAAGAAGTGTTTGACAGACCATTGTAATAACATATCTCTCCACAATGCAAACACCAGAGACACAATCAAGCAGCTCACGGCTCAGTGCCTCCACCGTTCTCTCTCCCTAGCAATGCAGAAGGTTGCTTTTTGTTTGCTTAGTTTTTAAAGCATCTGTTTTAAAATGGATTAGTACCCAGAGATAAAAAACAGCACTACACTCCTCACACTAATTCTAACTAGACAAACCAGTCTCAGTATAATGCAGTCAACTACAAAAGTGATCATACCCAAGCAATAAATGCAACCTTAGAATACAGAAGCTCACACATCACGGGAACCCTACAGTGCTCTTTTTCCATGGGCTGGTTAGCCAAGTCACAAATTTCTTGGCAGACAATAGGACAAAGCTACATCTCTGCTCAGTCTGCTAATAGCAGTGGACAGATACGTAAGACTGAGGTTTACTCACCAAGCGCCCGTAAGTCCATCTTTCCCAACTACAAATAGTGCTGCTGATCTGCTGTCACCACCAAATGACTTAGAGTCGTCTCCAAGAAGAACAATGTGCTGGGACACCGGATGGTTCCGGAGTATACTTGCTCATGAAACAGGTTTCCAGTTGAGCCATGTGAATGAAGACCCGCTGCACACCTTTCAATGGCATACACTTCAAGTCCAGAAGAATAAGCATGTAGCTTTGCTTATGTTTATGGAAGCTGGGGCTTAGGGGTGCTCCGATTGGCAGGAATCGTGGAAAGATCAGCCAATCACAGGTAGCCTCCATTTCAGGGAAACTCCTGCTCATTTATTTAGGATCTTCAGAGATCATCGGCTTTTCTAGGAAGAGCTTTTCTCTCATAGTATCGCCAGAGGGAAAAATAAAAACTTCCTTTCAATTTTAGTACCCTAGTCTCTGAATAACATACACAACAATAAAATAGAGCCCCTCTCCTTGGTACACCTTAATACCCCCACTTTTCTTATAATGAACTAAAAACAGAAAGGGAAGAAGAAGCAAAAAAAGAGCTGGTGATGGGCTGGAGAGAGTTCATATTCATCAGCCTCCACCTTGTTGGGAGAAAGGCAGGGTGGGGGAGCGCTCAAGCTCAATAATTACTGATTCTGTTACTATGGAAACAGACTGGCTGCAGCGAGTTGGATTCCTGTAGAACATCTGCTGCCAGACCCATAATCAACCGCAATCTCATCTCTCCCCCTCTCTCTACTTTTGATTGAGTTTGCTTTCTCCCTCCTCTTCACATTCAGTTTTTGTCCAGAAATGTAGTGTAACTGCTTTATTTGGTACACACAGCACATGCACGGCAGTTGTGCTAACATACCCAGCAATAACTGCACCACAAGAGTGTGTCCCAGTAGGTTCCCTTGGGAGGATGCATCTCTGATTTCCACTCAGGATATAAACAAACATAAACAGCCCTTTCAGTGTCTCCACACTCTGAATTAAAATTTACTTTAAGTCTAAAGCTTCATTGGGGTATCTATTAAAATATCTGTTGTCTAACAATTCTGAACATCCTTAAGTAAAAGTTTGCCATGGCATTTCTCAGAAGGCACTACAGTAGTTCCTAGAAAATCTTCGGAATGAAGTGGTTAAACTGGGATACTGTTAAATATTTTTAAACATAAAGTCTTTAGGTTAAACTTTCTCTCTGTATTAGCACCTCACCAAAAGCTTGCTGCATTCTGGGAAACTCCATGGGGATTTTCACAGGCAGTTTTCACCCCCTCACATTGTTCCTCTGCGTGCTCACTCTAAATTCTCCTAGTTGCACAACCAGAGTTAAAGTCAGTGACTGTGTGTGCTGCTACTTTCTTAAACAGCAGGGGCCACCACTGAGTAGTGAAAGGATGATTGGACTGGTCAGAGCCAGAACGGGGATAAAATGGTAGTAATCTCATACATGGGTCAGTGGAAGTCCTAAATCTGCAGAGACTGAAAACGGCAAGGGTCAAAGAAGGCTTAGGTTTCAGATTAAGGACGCTAGAAAATATTATTCTTTGTCTCATTTTAATGAATCTCAAAAAGAACCTCTCCTTTCGTAAGAGTCTCACAAATTTGGTGCCCTCATTTCACTCAGCATATAAACCAGGCTTTGGTGTTGAGTAGTGGGGGTGTGGAGGAGGGGCTGAGGGTTTTTTTGCTCAGCTCTGGTTTTTGGAGCCGAAGTGAGCAATCCACTTACCACCCACCCACAATCTCATGAACCCTGGATTTCCTTAATTTCTAAAGGACACTCTGTGTACATGTCCATCTTCAGGTGTTTAGCTCTGGCTTAGCAGTGTATATGTTGACTTTTCTTTTTGTTCCCCTGTGAGTCTGGAAAGGAACTCCCACCTGAGATCTGCCTTCCAGACACCTATCTCTAACACTGGCAGCTTTTCTCAATTCTTTTCAGACAACCTCCAGCCTCTAGGATTCTGGATACCTCAGGTATTTTCTGTCACCTTTCTAAACCAACCTGACTTCTTTTCCACAGGGAGCCTTTGCCCTTTTAGTTTCCTGAAACTGTCCAAACAGTCTCTGTCATTCCAACTAAGTCTTTCTTCAACCAAATTTTAATAATTTGTTCAACAAAATTAATGAGTTCATATATCAAACCCTGTCCTAGTGACAAAACCAACGGACATGGTCTTTGTTTCACAGCATGAAAACAGCACAGGAGACAAAACATATTAAATTATAACTGTGAGATGGGGTACAAAGGAAAGCTAAGAGCACAAATAATAGATTTAGTGAGATATGGAAAAGTATGTCAGAGGAAGTGATATTTAAGTAAAGATAATGCAATCCAAAAGAAGTGAACAATGTCTTATAAGAAATAATACATGCATAGGGCCTGACCTAGAAGGGAGCATGCCATCTTAGAAAACATTAAAGAATTCAAATGTAGCTGTTCAGAGAGAGAATGATCAAAAGATCATGTTTTTAGTAAGATGGGCCCAGAGAGCACACAGAGGCCACACCTGCAGGATACAGATCATTTGAAGAAACTTGGTCTTAGTAGTTATGGCAGGTCATAGAGATACTCCATGAAATGACTCCATGAACCCCAGCACAGCACACAAATGTAATTTAACATACTCCTCAGTTGATCTCAAGATATAGACAGAATGTCAATCTTATTGAAATCATCTATTTCAAGGCATCCATAAGTTGTAAGATGGATCACACTAACATTTACTGAGCAATTAGTAGTTAAGATAAAATCCTACTTTCTCTGGATTTACCAATTTAAACCTCCTAACAAACTGTGAGACATTACTGCTAAAGCTTGTATATAGGAGATGGATGCACTAGTAGTTTGAGTGATTTCAACAAGTTTACAAAGATAAGAAGTGGCAGAGAAGGGGTTTCAACCAAAGGATACTATCTCTAGCTTCCTTAAGTGATTTACATGGACAACCGTTATTGGAATCATTCAGAATTCTCATTAAAATGTAGCTTCCTGGGTCTTATTGTATTTCTTCTACACCATAATCATGGGGTATGGGTGTCTCTGGATATGTTCCAGGACTCCAGGAAATTCTTATATACACCACTGTTATAGAATCACTGCTGGAAGATTCACTGGTATAGAAGGAGAGAAGAAAAATGCTGAATTAATCCTTTATGTGTAAAATGTGTGTGTATACACATATGTATTTATATTAGAATGGGGATCTTGCTACTTCCAGTTTTACCAATGGGTCATATCCATCAGAAGAAGATCATCTATTTTTGAATGACTGCTAATTCCCATTCTACTATGCATCCCAAAGTTAAAGCTGAGGAAAGGTATGTAGTGTTTGAGGCTTAGCAACTATACTAGTGAAAAGGTTTATGAGTTACATATGTAAAGAACAGATTCACCAGGTAGTTAGAGATGCTATCATACCTGTCAGCAGTAAGAGAGGAAAATGATGTAATGTTGTGTTCACTATAAAATGTCATAAGTTTTCTTCAGGTAATTCTTTCTTAAAAAATTATTTTAAGACATAATTTTAAGATACGTAGAGAATAATTTTGAACTTCCAGTCTGATTCACCTTCCCTCATTCCCTCATCTTTTTGAAAGCTTGCAAGAAAGCTTTTTGGTTCACTTAGAATGGTTTTAGTTTTGGAAAAGAAGCAATTTCACCAACATATTCAGAGCAGTTATTTCATACAATACGGCTAGAGTCCCTGGGGAATCTTTCCAAGAATTTTCAAATTTTTTAAAAATTAGTTTTATTTTTTATTGATTATAAATATATATTGTGTATATTTATATAAATACACACATGTATATCTATGTATGTATTAAAACATCGTCTACTCTGAGGTGCTCCCATCACCTTATCACCCATGAACAATCTCAGTCTTTTGTACCTTTCCCCACCCCTGTTTGCTCCCTCCTCCCACCATCTTGTTCTATGTTTCAGTTCTATATTTTTGGCAGTTTTGTATTTTTCTTGTCCATTTGTTTGTCTGTTTTTCCTAAATCCCTCATGTAAGCGAGACCATCCCATATTTCTCTTTTCCTTTCTGGCTTATTTCTGCTAACATGATTCTTTCTAGCTCCATCCAAATGACATAAAGCTGTCTTCTTTGATTGATGTATAATATTCCATTGTGTAAATATATCATATTTTACAGCCATTCGTCAGTTTTGGGGCACTTGGGTTGTTTCCATTATCCTAGCAATTGTAAATAGTGCTGCAATGAATATGCATACAAGTGTCCTTATGGATTAGTGTTTTTTGTATCCATTGGGTAGATTCCCAGTAGCAGGATTGCTGGGTGGATTGGTAGTTCTACTTTCAATTGTTTGAGGGTCTTCCACACAGCCTTCCATAGTGGTTGGACCAGTTTGCACTCTCGCCAGCGGTGTAAGAGTGTTCCTTTTTCCCCACATCCGGGCCAGCACTTGTTGTCTGTTTGCTTTGTATGGGCTATTCTTACTGATGTAAGATGGTATCTCAGTGTGGTTTTTATTTGCATTTCCCTAATTATTAGTGATGTGGAGCATTTTTTCATATGCTTACTGGCCATCTGTATTTCCTCTCTGGAGAAGTGTCTTCTTAGTTTTCCCCCATTTTTTTCAAATTGCTCATTTTTAAAAATAATTTATTTATATATAAATTTCACATCTTTGTAATCCCCAGGGTTCACCCCCCCACCCTTCCTGACCATCCCAACCCCCTCCCCAGTTGTGTACTTCAGTTTGATTGTTAGCTTGTTTTGACTTTTCCTCATGGCTTTTGTTTATTTTTTACCTATATCACTTGTATTAGTGAAACCATTTGGTTTCTGTCTTTTTCTTTTTGATTTGTTTTAGTTAATATGATTTTTGCTAAGTACATCCATGTCACCATAAAATCATCAAATTTGTCATTTTTAATTGATGAGTAATATTCTATTGTGTATATACACCACATCATTTTTATCCAGTCATCTATTTTGGGACATTTAAGTTGCTTCCAAGTCCTTGCAATTATAAATAGTACTGCAGTATACATCTGAGCACAGATGTTCCTTTGTGCCCACATTGAGGTCTCTTTTGAGTAGATTCCCAAGAGAACAATTGCTGGGTCAAATGGTAGTTATATTTTCATTAATTTGAGGGGTTCTCCACACAGCTTTCCATAGTGGTTGGGCCAGTTTACATTCCCACCAGCAGTGTAAGAGTGTTAACTTTCTCTCCATATCCCCGCCAGCACTTGTTGTCTGTTTTGTTTTTTTTTTTTTTTTTTTTTTGGGGGGGGGG
>PVHY01003321.1:0-22069 GCA_004024945.1 Uropsilus gracilis | reverse complement strand
TGTTTCGGCTTCTTGTTTTGCTTTAGTTTAATTGTGTATGTTCCTTGTGGATCTTTGTTATTACACCCTTATCACTCTTGTGGAGGGCAAAAATTTTTTCCCATTCGGTTGGGCTTCTTTTTGTTTTTTCTGTTGTCTCTTTTGCTGTACAGAAGCTTTTTAGATTGATGTAGTCCAATCTGTTTATGCTTTCCTTCATTTTTTGCCATCTGTAGATGTGTCCAGAAAGGGATTTCTGAACTGTAATTCATGGAGGGTTTTGCCCAAGTTTTCCTCTGTGCATGTTAGGGTTTCAGGTTTGACATATAAGTTTTTTATCCATTTTGAAATGATTTTTGTACATGGTGTGAGGGAGTTGTCTTGGTCCATTTTTGCATGTCTTCGTCCCAGCACCATTTATTGAAGAGGTTATCTTTGTTCCAATGTAAAATTTTCACTCCTTTGTCAAAGATTAGTTGACTATATATGTGTGGTTTTATTTCCAGGCACTCAATTCTGTTCCTTTGGTCTGACTGTTTTTGTACCAGTACCAAGCTTCTCCTCATTTTTTAACTTTTTAAAAATTTTTTTAAAAATTTTATTCATACTTTAGATTTTACAGTATAGGCAAATGATTATTGGAGAGCCCCCTCCCCACTGTTGATGACCCCTCTGTTCACTCCAGCCCCTCTCCTTGTTGTTTTTTGGTCTATGTTAAGTCCTTTGGTCTCTTCGTTTTCTGTGGCAATGTCCTTTTCTTTGATGAGGGACTGTGATCCTAGAATATAACAAGTCTTGTTGGCAGATGTTCAGTCTTATCTTTGTACTGGGTAGCAGTTCATTCTCATTTGGAATCTATTGGTGTTTTCTTGTTAGTGACAGTCTTCAATCAATTCCATTCCTTGTAGAAGATACCTGTTGTGGAGGGCATCTGCTGAAAGACTTTGCAGATCGTTTCCTCTTTCAGATTGTAGTTTTGTGTGGGCCTGCAGCCCCATCTCTTTGAACTTCCTCTCCCATGGAATGGGGAGGGGCACCTTGCTTTCTTGAGTTGTGTATCAGTCCTTAGCTTTTGGCACGTCCACTCATCGTGTGGCCTTAGGTGTGATTCTGTGATAGGTGATGTCCATGATCATTTCTCCAGTCCATTATACATTGTCTTTCTCAGTTCCTTCTCTTGCGGTCCACTTGTATTTGTGCACAATATTTTGCTCTGTTACCTCACCAATTCTGTCGGTCCAATGGATTATTAGTTCTCTTCTCATTCCTTCTGAGGACTGGGTGGGGGGGCCACTCTCCACCCACCACGCAAAGTGGAGAGGTGGCTGAGCACGCTAAGGCCAGGCTGTGACCGCCGGTCAAAGTGGGGCGGCCGCGGGCAGGCCCGGAGCCCTATTCGGATTCCGGTTGCCGACATCTCCACCCTCCTCATTTTTTAACTGTTTCTTTTTTTGCTTTGTTTTTGTTAGTTATGTGAATTCTTTGTGGAATTCACACCCTTATCACATACATGTAGGGCAAAAATTTTCTCCTAGCCAGTTGGGATTTCTTTTTTGTTTCGTTTATTGTCTTTTTTGCTATACAGAAGCTTTTTAGTTTGATGTAGTCCCAACTATTTATGTTTTCCTTCATTTTCTTGCCAGCTATAGATGTGTCCAGAAATGGAATTCTGACATGTAATTCATGGAGGTTTTTGCCTAGGTTTTCCCTCTATGTATTTTATGGTTTCAGGTCTTACACACAACTCTTATCCATTTTGAGTTGGTTTTGGTACAAGGTGTGAGGGAATTGTCCTGGTCCATTTTTTTTTTTCATGTCTTGGTTCAGTTTTCCCAGCAACATTTATTGAAGAGGCTGTCCTGTTCCAATGTATGTTATTTTGCCTCTTTGTCAAAGATTAGTTGCCTATATATGTGTGGTTTTATTTCTGGGCACTCGAGAGGAGAGTTTTATTCATTGGTCTGATTTAGTTAGTACCAGTACCATGCTATTTTAATTATTATGGCTTTGTAGTGTAATTTTAAGTCTGGGATTGTAATGCCTACATTCTCTTTTTTTTTTTGGTCATATGGATTTTTGATATTTGAGGTCTTCTATTATTCCACATGAAATTCAGTAACTTTTGTTCTAGCTCTTTAAAAATGCCCTTGGGATTTTTATTGGGATTGCACTTAATCTGTGGAATGCTTTTGGTAGAATAGCCATTTTGATGATGCTGATTCTTCCAATCGATGAGCATGGAATGTCTTTGCATTTTTTTTTAATGTCTTCTGTTTCTTTTAAGAATCTTTTGTAGTTTTCTTTGTATAGATTCTTCATGTCTTTTGTTAGGTTTATTCCCAGGTATTTAATTTTCAGTGGTGTAATGGTAAATGGAGTTGTTTTCTTTTTAAATTTTTCCTTCTTCTGAATTTTTGCATATAAGAAGGCCACTTATCTCTGTGTGCTGATTTTGTGGTTCAGATACTTTACTGAACTAGTGTATTATTTGAATTAGTTTTTTTGTGGATTCCCAAGAATTTTTCTACAGGATCTTATCTTTTTGTTACTGATATAACAGACATGATTAGTTAACCTGGCAGTTATTTACTATTCTTCCCTTTTTGGTGTATACAATGAAAAAAGTAAAACAGGGAAACTAAATCCATCAAACCCCCAAGTCAAATATAAGCACAAAGCACACAACTAAAGAATTTTCAGTCTAGAGGCTCAAAACTGATTGTTAAATACCATCAAACTTCTAAAAATACTAAATTTATTATGTGCTGTTAACAAATAGTTGGAAGCAATCGCATCAAATACTTGGAAATTTCAAGAGGAAAAATCATCCCTGCATATCTGAATCAAATCTGAAGAAAATTTTTTCATTTCACTCCTACATTAGAGCCTATACTCTTTGCTTTATTCTGTGTAATTATTGTTGGTACCACTGATATTGCATTTTCTTGGGACAGGTTAAAGCTAATTAAATTCTATTCCATAAAATGATTTACTAAATATATTATTAGCATCTACTGTAATATACCTTTGCAATGTTGAAAATAAGTTTACAAATTAAAAAGAATTCTACTAGGCAATGTGTATTTTTGGATCAGAAAATGTAGTGACTATTGTAAAATTATTTCTAAGCTAGCTTTCTACATTTTTAATTAAAATAAGCACAATTCAGATTGACTATTAAAAAGGGGAGGTGAAGAAGATTGTACTTACTGGGTTATAAAGAAGTAACTCTTGTAGTTAATCCCTCCATTTCACAACCCTTGGTCCCTAATAAATTACTTATATAATTGGAACATCATTTCAGGTTATTGCTGGCTATGATGTGATCCCCATAGTTTATGAAATGATTACACTGATTACCAATTTTGTTTGGCTAATTCATCTTTAAGAGTGAAAACCATTTGCATCAAGTTAAATCTCAAGAACATTCACGAAGTAGGGTATATTTTGTAGAAGATTCATTTCCAGCTATACTTGATACATGTCTAGTCCATGCCCCCTAAATCCACTCATGCACAAGCAGTATGCATGCATGTGAAGCAGACCATATCTCAGAGAGTTGTGAATTCAAGGGAAAACTCAGTTCTAATAGAGCAAAACTGTAATCAATTGTTTCAGTTCAATGACTTCATTTCATTCAAAACACTTTTGAGAGATAATTCTCTAGTCAGTTAGGCTGACCAGGAGATAGTTATCTGATTTTTTTTCAATATGGCACACTTTGAAACACAAATATATGTAAAGTGGTCAAAATAATGCATTTCATTTTCCTTAAGGGGAGATTATCATAATGATATTCCATAGAAAAAAATCCCCAAACATAGGCAGCTGCTTTTCTTTTTCTCACCTTCATGGTGAGATGAGCAGAAGCAGAACTTCTAAAGCCTACTATACTGTCATTTTATCTTTAAGTCCTGGAATGTTAATCTCTATGTGGCAGAGTCTCAACAACTAAGGGGAAATATGAAAAACAAACAAAAAAACTGAAAAACAGTAAATACATATATATGTGACATTTTCAAAGGGTCAATACCACAAAACTCCCATTTCCCAAAAAGAAAAAATAGTGATACAGGATGTTTACTTAGTGTGCCTGCAGTTACGAGCAAGTAAAGAGTAGATGCAGGATTCAAATTCACATGTCTGACTGTGGAGTACCCTAAGCAATATTATACCATGTTAATAGAGCTTCCATAAGATCTGGAGCAGAAAGAATTGTTCTCATAGCATACCAAGGCCCAAGTAGTTTTGTAACTCATATTTACATGGAACTCACATGAGGAAGCTTATTTTCCAGGATTTGGTTATTTTTTTGTATTTCCCATAAAAAAGATCCTAAAATATAACAAAATCTACAAACACTATGAAATAAAATGAGATCCATAACACACAAACCTGTCTCTTTTCAACCCACGCATTCTTCTTCCCTCCTCCAGAACACTAACTTCTGACAAGTGACTATGATTTCCATGAATAGGGTTGAAAAGTCAAGTCCTGGAACTTTGAGTATGATGAATATGACCAAATGGGATGGGTCGATGTGTAAAGAACATGGGGCAGAAGAGCAAAGTCCAATTTGACACATATTTTATACTTCTGAGAGTCTTCATAGGGATAGTTGGTGAAATTTTGAATGCTTAACACCTTGCCAGTTTGAAATTTCCAAATATACCATGAAAATGTATTCCAGAATTGCAGAGTGATGAAAAACCATGCCAAAAGAAGAATGAAAATGCCAAAATCCACAGCTCAGCTTTGCCAAGCACATCCACTGGCAATCTGATGAAAGCTCCAGGTAGGATATCCTTTAGTTGAGGTGACATAAGGAACAGCTTCCTCACCATTAGAAAAAGTGAAGCTGCTAGGCCTTACCACATCTTACTGACTTTCATATCTAATGAATGAATAAACCTCTTCCAGTTGTGAAATATGTATCGGTTTAACATGCAACTAATTCTGCCTTTGGGAATAAATAGTTTCTGATATTCTCAATCAGAGGACCAGTTTCATCACAGTTGGTAAAGACTAAATCCATGTTTTATCAAATAGTTAATTATTTGATGCACTCAGTTTCTCTGCTTTTTTTGCTTACAGATTCACAGATACCTATATATCCACTGCAACAAAAACAGTAAGCTGGGAATGAAAGGTAAAGTGGAGGGTTTGCTCTAAGAGTGCAACTTAAAAGATACACAAGACATAGTGTATCCAGATGGGCAGGAAAGAAGTGGAAAGTACTGGATATTTACAGAGTCACCTCTAGGGAGCTCAAGTTCTGAGATGTAGAAAGGAATAGGCAAAGTAGAGGGCATAAGATGACTTGATGAGGGGTCTGAAAATCAGTCTAGGGCTAAATAAGGAACCACAAAGTGTTAACATACAGGAATGAGGGGTTACCCATGGAATTCTAGGGTGAGTCCTGTTCAAATCTACTTATTTCCATTTTGTCTGTTGGTTAAGTAGATTTTGTCATAAGTGAATCCTATCACAATTACACGTGCAGAATTTCAGTGAATATCAGCAACCACCTCCTCTTCTCTAGGAAAACCAATTCAGAGCATAGTCACTCATGGTAAACCAGTGCTGCCACAGCAGCAACAGGTTTATTCTTAGACCCAGTTCTTCATTACAAGCTTGTAAAAGCCAGATTGCTTCAAAGTGTTCTTTGTTCTACTTCCAATTAAATGAAGCTTTGAAATATGAACCATGACCCCCAGGCAAATGATATTGAGAGGTTATTCCTAACTCTCATGAAGAATGAACTCTGAAATTTAATTTGTGTAGCAATTACATTCTGACAAAAATTTAATTTTATTTTATTTCTCAGTACTTGCCTGTATCTTTCAGCCAGTAATTATAGAAAGGAGTTAATTTGATAACAAAAATAAAAATTTTCCCCAAAGGGCAACAGTCAATCCATTTACATGTAAAAATGCTCCCCATCTAAGCCATCCTCAGGCAAATGTGAAACATGATTTCCAAACTACATGACCTACAATAATCTTAGTATAGCAACGTGCACAAGAATCATGAAGAATAAATTTCAAATAACCATTTCTCTTCAACCTTAAATAGGTGCTCTTATATTTTCAGTGGCTCCATTGTGTGTCAGATATCTCAGCTGTTCTAAGATGCATACATTGAAAAAAAAAAAGCATTTTGCCACAAAGTCCATTAATGTTTAGAATGTACCTAAAATGTGCTTTCACATGCTGTTTCACATTTTTTTTCAAGTCTTATGATGCCAAGAATATTTCCTTAATGTCTCGAAAGTAATAACACTCTATTAATTACATTTTTCCTTGTGTAATCATTCTGGCTAAATTTGTTCTGCTCACCTGGAAAACTTCTCTTCATATATTAAAATTTACCTAAGTAAAGTCCTTCTTTCATTTGAATTATTTCCATATGGTGCATGAGCTATTGCAGTTCACATTATTTCATAATTATCTCTTCCCAAGGTTGTCTTCATTACTGTGACTTCCTCATAGTCAGATTTGATAACCTATTATCAAGAATACCATCTTTAGATATCTCTGACAACTTAGTCAAGAACACAAGTTCTTATTACAAGTCTATACACTTAGAGAAGTTACAAAAGACTTCCGAATATTTTTCTGTTATTCTACCTAACATCCTGGATAGAGTTATGAGGTGAGGATATCTTTGAAAACATCTCAGTGACGCATCTCATGTTTTCTCTCATCCCTTCCTCTTACCACTCTTGCAATCGTCTTCAAGTAAAGAAGGTACATTGGAAAGCACTCCTGAGCCTATGGAAACCCACTTAACAGGCAGCCCAGGTACTGGGTCTGGTGCTGTGTTCGAACTAACTTATTGCTGCAAGGATGTCACATCTGTTCAAAACTTCCTTCCAGTTAACGAGTGTTTTCTAATGGAGTCTCGGAGTTTTTGATCTGAGTACCAACCGACATCAAGCTGAAGATACATGGCACTGGCTAGGTGGCGCAGTTGGCTCAAATACATACTTTATTTCAAGTAAGAATAAAGAATTTAAACCTGAATTTATAACTTGAGATGCTGAGGTGAGAGAATTTTCTCTAGAACAGGGCCACAGATCAGATCACATGGAATCACTGGTGACATTCAGCACCCACATACGTTAAAATTATTATTTTAAAAGTGACTGTAACAATATGCTAAATAAAGAAAACATGTGACATTAGAATGCTAATAAAAGAGAAGAAATTACCCAAGGTGAAGGAGATGAAGAGGTGAGTACAGCAAGTGGAGGGTATGGGTTGGTAGTGGACAGTAACTAGACCTTTGGAAAGTGTGGTATGGTCCACACAATGTGGAGGTGTGAATGTGTACTCCTGAAACTTAGTACTATGATCTAATGTTACCTCAGTACTAAAGAGAAAAAACTACAATTAGCTATACTATGCATTAAATCATCCAAATACCTTAGTTTGGTATTCTACTTAGTTTTGATTTTTACACCCTACAAACTCACATCTAATGTCTTTTCTTATATTTATATACTATTCACAAATACAATTTTGAATGTCAGAACAAAATAATGTACAAAAAAGTCCCCATGAATTAAATTAAATATTCATTGCTGAATTGTAGAGCTACTTTCTATTTTCTTGCGATTATAAATAATGGTGGAATGAACATCTACATGCATATATATTTTTCCCCTCCCTGGAAAGTCCTTGACTGCAAATTGCTCTGCCTTTATAAATGAAGTCATCAACTGTGAGTGAGTTTCCTAACCATAACTTTGTCCCAACAGATTTCTTAAAAGTTTACAGAAATATCAAGTGGTACAACGTGGCACCAAGGATGGTTCCTTTTCTTTTGTGGAAGGAGCGTCAAGTAATCTGCCCCTAAATAGGTGAGGAGAGGAGGTAAAGTAATCAACTTCACAAAAGCTGGACACCAAGTCTTCCAGGCTCTATCATCCTGGTTTAGAATGTGAATATACTGTCAAGAAGCTCAGCCCCCAGTTTCTGTGCAGGAGCACATGGCAGCCTGAAAAATCAATTGGCTCTTGTCAGGCAGTAAATACCATCAAAACAAAATCTAAAGGTGTTTTTTTAAGCACACTAAAACAATCCTTTTCCTTCTCTTCTGGAAATGCCTTAATATTTTTTTCTGGCTTTAAGAGAAACCATCGCTCTAAAGACTCACTCCTCTTGCACTTCAGGCACTTCACTTATTTTGCAAAATTTGTTCTAGAATGTACTCTTTCCTTTTAAAACACTATCAGATTGTTTTTTAAAAGAAATATCAGGTGCTGCTACTGCTTCCTTCCCCTTACCTCCGTTTAATGGGCTGGCTAAAAATTTAATTCAGAAAGCATCTATATCATTTTTTTGGTAAGCACTTGAGATACAAATGTAAGGTAGCATTCCTCCTAGTTCTCAGGTGAAGAGTCAGGAAGGAGAAAGAATAGAAAACTCAGTATAATCTAGGAGCGTGTTTTTCAATGGGTCCTTCCAAGATATGCTTAAAGACATTCAAGAGGTGGAACAAAGGGTGACATGGACATGTGTGATGTTAACTAATTGACTAAAACAGATTTTCAAATCTGGTGTATGTTAAGTGCTTCAAGAGGAACAATGAGCAAGTGTACTTAAGAGAAAATTATTCTGCCTCCAGAGAAGGTTGTCATGTGCCCAGGAGGACACTGACGGGTGAAGGATGGGCAAAGTTTCAGGGGAAAGAATGGGAGGTCTTTTTTACTGAGGAAACAAAGGTAATGGTAGAGACTTGGAAGTGCAAGCCTTGTGTGTGATTGCAGACTATAACAAGCATCCTGCTTGGAAGAGAAGTTTCCAGCAGGATGTGAAATTTTTTAAATATGTTATATGAAACCTGAGTCAAGATTCTTGGGAATAGATATATTATGAGAAGAATTGTATTCCAGAAAGATGTGTCTGGGAGCAAGGGGGAAAAGAACTTATGGTTGGGTATAGTCTAGACTTTATAAAGGAGAACAATAAAAAGACAAATGTGGTTGATGCAAGAGATGTTAGTGGTAGAAAGTAGGGTCATAGTAGCAAAAGCTAGATGATCTCTTCTCATATAACAGTGGGGTCCTCTAGGGAAAAGAGATGGGAAGCCAGAGATCACTCCAAAAGTTCAAGTCTAAGAGTAGGTGAACTATTTAGGATAGAAAGAACCCTGAAGAAGAGAGCTATGAGAATAATGAAACCAGTTTGGGATACTTGGAGTTTGAGCTGTCTGTGGTCCATCCTTGAGGGTCCATTGAAAAAATTCACTTCTATCTGCATCAGGTGATGAATAAACATGACAAATTGTGGGTGGGAAGGAGGAGGTGGTATGAGTGCAAGAAAGCTTTAAGGAATGCCTATGAATATGAGGTCAGTGAGAAGTGGTGGCAGTGCCAGAGAGTGGAGAAGATCCCACAAAGTAATGGATAGGGACACATAAAATGGTTCAGGTTGGTGGAACAGGACGATCATTGGGAAGATGCCCATGGACTTGAAAATTAGAAGGTGACTGCTGACCTAAACAAAGTAATTTCAGTAGTTGGACTGGGTAAAGACCAGACCATAGCAAATGGAGAAGGTGGCCAAGTTGGATGACAACCTCTCTTGAAAAACTTAGTAGGGCAGGAAAAGAAGACTACTGGCTAAGACCTTGAAAGAGGAACAGGGTTGAAAAAGCATTTTTAAGGATAGGAGAGATTATGCTATCTTTTTAAGTTAAAGAGAAGAGATTGAGGGGGAGGCTAGAGGATGCCAATAAGCATACAAAGGTGCAAAGAATAAAGGATTTATTTTTATAAAGTTTTTGATGTCTACTTCATCAGAACAGAGATTCATAACAATGTGACTTCTTTCTAGTCTTAAATTAGAACAACTCAACAATTCCTTTCAATCTCTGCTTTTTTTTAGAAATCATATCTTTTGTAGATGAATAAGTTTTCAAGTATTCAAGATATATAATATATATTTGTATATATATACATATATATGGTAGTGCATTTTAGAGTCCTATTTATGTGCTGAATTTATATTTTAACTTGTAAAATTTTTTCTGAATAATATCACATCACTGGTAACTGGAATAGTAATTATTTCCTTTTGTATGTATACACAAATATATAACATACATACTATATATTATCTATCCATCCATCACCTATCTACCTACCTATGTACCTACCTGCCTACCTACCTACCTACCTAGATAAAATTATGTTTCTATATAGTATGTGTGTGTTCATTTCCAAAACTGTATTAAGATTTTTTTTACAAAGGGAAGAGTAGCCAATAAAACCAAGGACAAATAAGATAGAGATTTCAAAATATCCATCAGAGGTGATCTTTTTCTTTAAAAAATCAAATTTTATTGATGTACCACTCATTTCTAGAATGACACAACTGCAGGAATGCAGTTTCACACTTCTATATGTGTATCTGCTGCACTCATCCACAACCAAAATTCTAGTGCCATCACACAATTGAATTAACATACTCTACCCATGAAATCTCTGGTTACTTTCCTCTCTAGTAACTATTATATTTTTTTTCAAAAATCTAGCAGTTATATTTATTGTGTTTTGAGATTTTCTTTGCTTTGGTGATTTATATTCCACATATGAGTTGAAACCATCTGGTAATTGTCTTTCATCTTCTGACTTATTTCAATTCAAGCTCCATCCATGTTGTCACAAAAGATATGATTTCATCCTTCTAACAGCTGAGCTGTAATCTATTGAATATATTAACTTTATTTTTACCTCATTCATCCATCAATGGGCATTTAAGTTGATCTCATCACTTGGCTGCTGTGAATAGTGGTACTATGAACACAGGGGTGAGTATATCTTTTCAAATTAATGTTTTTTTATTCTTTGGATAAATATATAGGAGTGGTATATAGCTGGTTTACATAGCATTTCCACCTTTGAGTTTTTAAGGCAACAGAAGTGATTCTTGGCTTTGTCAAAACAGTGGCTTTTGTAGCTGAAGGATATTGACAATGTAATTTAGTACTTTTAGAGCCATAATTTTCTTCTGCTTAGCTGTATTTTTAATGAGGTCAGAAGACAGTTTGCAGTGGATTAATAAGTTAATGAAAAGTGAAAAAGAGATGGTAAATAGAAGCAATTTGAGGAAATTAGACTATGAGGGGAGTAGGTAGCATATAAGAAGGACTTAACTTGTTTTTATAAATGCAGGAGATTTGAGTATATTTATGTACTGGCAAGAAACTAGCATGTAAGACAAAGAGATTGATAATAAAGTATTAAGAAAATACTTGATCGAGCAAATTTTCAGAGTTGATGAGAAGGGCCAGACTGTAAATCATAGAAGGAAGAATCACCTCTGGGACACCTCTATGTAGCAAGGCAGATGTTGAGTGTAGACATAGATGATCCCTAGATGTAGAGGAAGATCTCAACTAGAATTTATGCCTCCCCATATTGGCCTATTCAATCCTTGAGACAACTAAATATGTTATTTCTTATTAAGACTTTAAGACAGGGTGAGAATTAAACTGTCCAAGTTTACTTGCAGGAAAATGAAGGAGCTTACGCTTAAACCCTTCTTTTTGGATCCAGAGTCAATATTTTTGACATTTATAATAAATGTACCTTCTGAACTAAACAAATTTGTCATTTCTTTGTGAACTCCAACCTCCCCACCTTGATTCTTCAGTGGGGTGAGGGGTGGGGAAGAACTGGGGAGAGAAGAAGGGGTTGTAAAGGGACAAGAGGTGGAAAATAAAGTAAGCAGAAAAGGGGATAGTCAAGGTTGAGACTTTGTCTGCGGCAGCTTCAGGTCTCCATTACCAGCCAACAGTAAAGTGCATTATACCTGAAAATTTGATGAATACAAAATTCTAGTAAACTATGTCCAAAAATCATCGATATCTTTTATTTTTCAGGAATATGTATACAAATCCTGATCTATTTGAAAAATAATTCAAAACAACTCTAACATTCATGACTGAGTCATATCTGCTGAATTGAAGCATGAACAAATAGCCAGGGTTGCCCAGTACCCTGATCATAATAAAATAAGTCAAACAACTTTTTCTGACATACTCAAGGGTCACAGCATCACTTTTTTTTTTCCAATAGATGAATTTTAACAATTGCAGCATCTGTAAAGAACATGCATAACCTTTACCCACTTGTGTCTTAAGAATATCAGAGGCCAGGGAGCTTTCTGACAGAATCCTATGCTCTGTGATTCACAAAATGGAAATCTGGTATCACGAGCCCGTGACATTTACTCCTGTGGCAGCTCAAGCAGCAAAAGGCCATATGCTATACACCTCAGATCCAGCCAAGCCATGCAAATGGATATGTGACAGAGAGATGAAGAAAACAGGAGCAAAGCATTCTTGGGAGTTGACTGCCTTCTGCACATAAAACACAATCACTGTGGCAAGAATCAAGTCTTTCCACTCTTACAGCACTAGTGGGGAATGTATATCTTTTTCCTAATTTCAGAGAACTTTGGGTGGTAAAGGTAAAATTCAAAATACAATTTTTGCTAGCTGCATGATTTGCTTGAGGTTACAGGCCTTCTACACAGGCACATGCTTGTTGGGTGTGTCTGGGGACACAGTAGTCACCTAAATGGGATAGACTGCCAGAAGCCATGACAGTTCTCTACACTTCTGGAAGGTCTCTTGGCAGTCGTCCTGTGAAAGGATAAGCATTATGACTGGCCTTATTTTCCCCACAGGCCTGAAAACAAGACTAGTAGGGAAAAGACTACTCCCCTAATGCCAGGCTTTGTGGGGTAAGCAGCCCTGAGAGGGATGTAAGAATGGGTGAAGGTGACAACTTTTCTTTGGAGGGGGGGGACTATAAAAAAAGTTCTTTTTCTGCATCTTTTTCTTGTATCTGCTCAATATCTTTGAAATTATATATTCACCTTATAGGTAGAAAATTACTGCTGCCATTTTGTTAAGAAAAGAATGGCCAAATCATTTGATAATTTCCTCAAGTTTTGATACATGAAAACAAAACAATACAAGTATTGATACATGAAAAAGAGATTCTGTTAGAAAGGTCTGGAGTTCTTCTCAAATAAAAAATTGCATTTTGGGACAAGAAGATTCTTTTGTAGAATTGCAAATTACTTATCATCTATGGTCTTCAGAAATGGAACAACAGTGATCATTCCACATTAAAATGGTGTAAATTAATGCAGCTTATTGGTTACATGGACTATTTTATACAAGGAGTGAATTAAATATTTCTATTTATTCATTTAATATTCAACCCAAAGTAATTGGGCAAATACTACTTAGAAAGGGTCTGGAGGACATTCATAAATAAAAGCTATAGTTTTTGTTCCCAACATACTTATCTCAATGACTCCCAATGATTTAATTTACAAAGATAGATTCATCAACTAACAACTAGAAAATAACTTCCAAAATGATGTTTTTGGGGTAGAGGTGAAGAAATTTATTTCAGACAAAAGGGAGAGCCCACCTCTTACTGAGGAGGCACTTGTGTGAAATCATAAAGTTGCATTTCAACAGGCAGATGGGAAAAGACATTTCTAGCAGAGGGAGTGAGGATTAGCAAATGCCCAATATATGAAAATACTGTGGCATGTACGTAGATGACTGATAGAGCAGCTCAATATTTGCAGAGCTCAGGAAAGAAATGAAGTGAATATGTGGGAATGGGACAGGAAAAATACATTAGGCTTATTAAAGAGAAGTCTGAATATCTTCTTAAGGTCATGCAAGCACTTAGAGAAGCAAGCAGTAAAGTGCCATAGACAGATTCAAAGAGAGAATGGTATGGTCAGTTGTGTTGGAAGACATTTGGAAAGTTACAAAGCTGGAAAGTAAGTTACCGTAAGAGTTGGTGTCCACTATTGCCACACTACTGCTATTAACAAATAATCACCAAAGCTAAGATGGTCTTTTCATACTCACAGGTCAGTAGTTCAATTGAGTAGTTGTCCTTACCTACAATTCTGTGGGCTCACTGGGAAAACTGTGCTGGAATCTACAGTGAATGCTATAGATGCTGAAGCAAAATGTAAGAGCCAGGTCCAATCACAGGAGTGTACATTTCTGTTCCTTTCACATTCATAAACATCTCACCAACACAAGTCAATCAAGTCAAAAGTTGAAAGGTGGGTAAAATACTTCATTCATGCTGTGGTCATGGCAAGAATATGGGGTATATCACACCTAAAACAGTGAAGAACTGTGGTCAGCCATTCAAACTACTACTGGAGTGAAAGAAAAAAATCTGAATTCAGGAAATGATGAGAAGGAGAAAAGGACCCCACAGTGATAGTAGTAACTTTGGCCACTGCTGGGTTTCATGAAAAGGGACAAGTCCATAAAGCTCAAATCAGGTTCTGCTTTAAGAAGCCTGCAAATATGCAGACGATTGCATTTCATTATGTTAAGTTCAAGGTGTGGGTGTTCCCAGAGTCTGAGCAGGGGGACTCCTTGAGGGGTGTCTGAGTGAGTTACTGCCAGAAGCCTGTGCATCTGAGAACATTCCTAAAGGAAGAGAGTAGAGTGCTGGCCTATGTGGGAGTGCTGAGTTGACAACTTGCCTAACCTAACTTTTTCCATATATTTTCACTGAGCACCTACTGCTATTTATTTAGTTTTACCAAAATTGTGGATAATACACAGACATAAAAGAAAGGGAAGAGAATAGAGAGAAGGAGAAACTAGCAGTTTGGAATTTACATCTCTCAAATTCAAGTTTTTTGACTGTTTTTTGTACCTGTGACATTGGCCACCAAAGTGCGGGGAAACAGCTGCCGAAGTTGACCTTATTTGGATAACATTTTGCCCCTTAACCTTCACTGCTGCCTTTTGTTAGTTTGACCAGTTCACTCTATGCCCAAGGATAGGGCAGGCCAATATGTGCTGCTGAACCATGTAGCAGTGCTTCAGCTTCCATTTGCAAAGATGATGATTCTTGACCTGTTATTCACTGCTGATCATATATAAAGGTGCTACTTTGAAAAATATGCACAGGCATAATAGGAATAAACATCAGTAATTGAATTATGCATATTTGGTTCTCTGCCCCCTAACTATACTAGATATTTTTTGCAGTGATTATTTGAAAATCTCTCTTTGGATCTTCTAGCATCTTTGGCTCTTATACAGGCTTTTTAGCTAATGACTTAGCCCCTCCTCTCTCATTTGATTCCTTATTTATCAAGGGTCACTAATTGCCCTCTACCCCTATCACACCCCAATTCTGGCATGCTCCGATAGCAATGAGAAGCACCTATGTGATAGCACCTTTATGTTCTGTTCTACATGAGGAAAATTATTCTTTTGTAGCAGGGCATTGTCAACTCCCATTCAACATAATTTATTTTGCAATTGCAAGATAAATATTTTCTTTTAAATCAAGGAGGACTTGTATTTCATGAGAAATTCCCATCTAATGGTATCCTTCTTAGCTATCCAAGTCTGATTTCCATCTACCCTTTAATTTAAAGTGCCTAAATTTCATTATGCCTTACTTAAAATGTAGGTAATTTCCTTTTAATTGGACATATACTAATAAAATGGTTTCAGTGCCATTATCAAATCCCTCACATAACCCACAATGGAGTATGGAATTCAGGTCATAGGAAACAGTTAACAACTCATATAGAGCTCCAAAGATGTAGTTAATGAAAGGGAAGAAGCTTCAGAAAACACTGAATAGAGTTATATAGAGTAGTTAACTTAAAGAGTTGTCATTATTTTCATGTTCAGGGATGATCTCCAATTGCACTAAGGAACTGATGTATCACACTGCCATCCAGCAGAAAAATCTATCAATTATTTTCTTCTTGTCATTGACTTTTTTTCAATTTAGTATGTTACATGCCAAGAAAAATACACTTGCTCTAGAAAGACTTTAGAGAGGAAATCTCTAAACTGAATCTGAAACATGAAGAAACCAGCAATATGTATATTTATTCCTGTTAGACTTATCCAAAATTATTCATGGGACTCATTTATGGTAAATATTTTTAAATGTTCCAGTAACAGATACTATTGAGAAAGCAAAACATGTAAGCAGTGTTTTCAGGTAATTAAAGCTAACAGTGCATCTTTAAACAGACTTTTAACTATGAAACAGCTTAAGTATTTATATGGAAGTTATGAACAGGGTCAAACAAATCTAATTCTCAATGACTCAGGGACCTCATAGATGCTCCCTTTATAACGAGATATCACGAGGCTGTTAATGGCTTCACTGCAGGATGGTACCTGGAAATGGATCACTTTGTGGTTATCCTTGTATTTCATTTAAATTGCACAGATACTGTGTAGCTGCAAACGCTAAGATATACAGAGACACATCCTGCCAAATTAATTACTTAACTGAGAGAGAAGCTTCTCTACCTTAACTGAGAGAGAAGCTTCTCTACCTTTCCTGAAAATGTCTGTCACAGGTGTTGCCCTGAATATCACTTCCTTCTCACTCATCACTCCTTCTCAGAGGCATCTGGAATCCTATCACTGGCATTTGGTTTAGGCTGAACTGGAGCCAAGCAGTTTATCTGTCTGACATGGTCCAAGCTTCAAAGCCAGCCATATATATTGTAGGTATTTCTCTCTCCTCATCTCACTGATGAGGAATCTGAAGCTGAGGGTTGAATGGCTTATACATGGTCACCCGGCTGGAAGGGCTCCCTGGACTCTTGAATGACCAATGTGGCTTGTCTCCCAGATTCAGGTAAGATACATCATACAACCATATAACACTGCAGGGTAGTGTGTGATGATACAAAATTAAGCTTTGAGGGTCTAAGTTTTGAAAAATAAAAACATTATTAATGTTACTACCACCACCAGTTTACAGCAGAGAAGAGAATGGTGGCTGTAAGAAATGTTTAAGGTAATAATGTTGGTGATGGTTCGTACTAGATTGTCTCCAGATGTTTCTGCTCCCAGCCCTCCTTCTACCTTCCCCACCTTGTATTTTTCAGTGTGGAAGGGGGAGTGTACATGGGAGTGAACACTGGTCCTTGAAGGAACAAGAACTATCTTACTTTTTCTATGTATAAAGCACATATATATATAGTGCATAAATTAATAATACATCTGCACAATTAAAAATTTAAGGAGGGTGGTTAGAGAAAAGTGTTGAAAATAACTGCTTAGGGGGGTAGTAATACAAGAAGGTTTGAGAAATACTGTTCTACACCATATTGCGGTCTAGATAAAATAGACCTCTTGGAAGAAGATGTATAAGTCTTTCAACTGTCTCTAAAGAGCATAATTGATACTGATGAGGATTGTAGGAGATACTCATTGATTATTGCCCAGTCTAAAATGACAAATTTCATGGAAAAAGAAAGGTTTACCTCAAGTGAATAACTTATGACCAGTTTTTTGAACAAATACTCGTAATGACCTAGACAACTGAAAAATGAATAAACTCATTGTACGATATTAGGGCCCTTTAAAAGACTCACTCTACTTAAATATTCATGTTTCAATTAAAACGTACACCTACTTTATTAGTCACACCAGGCCCTGTTCAAATCAATAACAGCAGCACGAGATGGAATTCTAATGAAGATAAACAACGAGGAGTCCTTCCCAGCTTCCCCTGGGTACTAACGTACAAAGCCTCCTTTCACAACTTGCTGCAAGATATTTTACAGTCACCTGCCTCATGCAAATGAGAAGACTCATGTTTATTCATGCTAAGAGTCACAGACCACCTTTCATTCCCTAGGCCAGTTCAGCTAACCAACAGAGAGCTGTCTGCTCCATTATGAAGTAAGCTGGCCTAGGAAGCGAACTTCTGAATATGTAATTGCTCCTTGAAAAACATGCACACAAAGTCAGTAAGCTGCAAGCAGTTTGAGGAGTGATCATATTTCCCTTTTTAATCCATATGTTTGGTGCCTTTAAGCTTTTAGTCTCTCTTCGCACTGGAAGAGAGACTGGAATCCATTGGATGTTGACTTATTAGTAGTTATTTTCCATGGATAATCGTCCAGGGGACTTCTCAGGATACTTGTTCTGTCCTCTGCTCCAATTCTTCCTAATTGAGATTTTCTCCCACTGACGCAGATGAAGCTCTTTGCTTAGCCAGGAGCAGCTGCGGCTTTGTTTGATGGGCCTGGGTTCTCCCGTGCAGTCTCTCCTATTTTAAGGGATGCTTTCTCATCTGCCAGCCTGAGATCCTAACCTTTATTGTGTGTGATTTGCTTATTATGCTGCTGGGTAAAGTTTTAAAATAGTGCCTTTTACTGCACAGTTACAACATTTTTCAAATCATTAGTTTCTTCCACTCTTATAATTTGAAAGCCTGGCAAAGTCATTTGATCTTATTTTCTAATGTCAATGTTATAGCATCTAAAGTAACACCACTGCTATGAACAAGTACTTTGGTGGTATCTAGAAGGACCAGTTATGCCAAGAGAGGTCTGAACATCTAAGAAATTGCTAGAAAAGCTTCAGCAGAGAGAACTGTGGGAGAGATCTGTTGATTTTCAGGCTGTTCCTCATGGCTAGTCACATGGCAAACTAAGGTGCTTTGGAGGAAGACACCACCAACATCCATGAAATTTTCAGTTTAAAGCCTACTCCTGGCAAAGTCAAATAAGGTATTAAATTCAGTGAAAAGTTTTTCCTTTTTTTGTTTTTAGATTTTCTGTATTTTTTAAATTTTTATTTTTGCTTCTATAACATTTATTTACAATACGTGCATGATTTAGAAGTAAATATTTACATCCTTTCAAATGTATGTCATCATGTCACACAACTAAAGCACCCATAATCCTACACTATAGTCCATTAGGCTCTCTTTACTCTTTGTTTCTAGCACTTCCCTTTCTCACAGACTCAGTCCGAATTCCAACGTTTGTTTTGGTTTAGCTTTGTCTGATCCATTGTTTGTTTCTTTATATTTCATGAGTGAAATATTGGTCTTTCTCCTTCTTATTTATTTAACATATTTACTTAGCATAATCTCCTGCAATTCTATCCATGTCTTTTTTAAGATTCAAATAATATTCCTTTGTGTGTATGTGTGTGTATAGTCTCCTCTTACTCCACTCATCTGTAATTGAGCATTTTGGTTGTTTCTATACAAGTTAGAACAAATGAAGAAATATGATGAAGCTTTTCTTTCTTTCTTTCTCTCACTTTCAACATAATGATCTTTAAGGCTTATTGAAAGGGTAATGTACTGATTTTTAATAGATGTGATCTATCTTATTACATATAGAAACACTTTACAAAAGCAGGTAACATTCTACTTCCTTAAAGCATTTTTGTATTTATTACTTCAAATTAATATCATTCTGCCATAAGAGAGGGTGATGGTATACTGATATCCACTTTTTAAAGAAAGTTTTTCAGGCATAGGTTTCCATGCAGGACCAAAATTGAAAACTGGGTCTTACAGATCAATGGGCATACTGTTTTATCAGTGAACACAATCTGTGTATTAATTAGTTGGTGATACACATTATACTGACAGCTGACAGTAATTCTGTGGTAATGATTTGCCTTTAGTGATCAAATTTGTCTTAAGAAAAGTGCTCATTGATAACTAGCTACACCCTGAAATTAGAACTGGAATGTGTTGCATTTGGGGATTGGATTTTTAAGGTGGAGCAGGCAGCCAAAAAACTTTCAGTGCTATCTCATACCTGTTTACTACTCTGTTCAAAGATAAGGGCTTCAAAGAAATGATTATGACCCACTTGTGTGCTGAGGTATACAGCTGCAGTTTAGTTTTGTCTAATGCCAGTAAAAATGAATAATGCAGGCTCTAAAATATTGGTAATAAAAGGCAAAAACAGAATACAAACTCAATGGTCTGAATCAACGGATTATTCTGCAGAGCTTGCTATATTGAGAAAACAAGAGAAACTACTTTTCAAAGCATAAATATTTTAATCACTCTATAATTCTACATCTCTTATATACACAAAAAAACCCAACCGAACAAACAAACTCATCTGCCACTTCCCAAGTGTACAGCAGCAAGAAGACTGCTGCCATTCCAAATGTGCACTCTGAGTTGGCACATTATCAACCTGGCACTAAACATCCACAAAGTAATATCCCAAGGAAGGTAGGTTTTAGGGAAGATTCTTGGTTCAGCTACAATCTGGTATTGTTTATTGGACAAAACAAAAATTTGGATGGATGCTACTTCTCTAGAGATGAGATAAAGAAGACAGATAGCTCACTAAGCCTTTCTTACAGAACCCTGGGTTTTGGGTGAACAAATTTACCCTCATTGCTTCTGTTTCACCTGGTAGGAGCCTGACAGGATGTCTAAGAAAGTTCAAAAGATATCATGTCTCAGTTGGATTCTTTCAACATATTTCTGAATTTGAATTTGGACAACCTTAGGGAACACGACAAACATTTAAATCTACTAGTAACTCCAAATCCAGATTTGTTCCTAAATTCAATCTCTTTTGCTACCAAGTCAGTAACAAGAAGAAAAGTGATCTGATTAAAATTTCAACTCAACTCTTTTTTCAATTTATTAGCTGATTAGGAAGAACAGTAGCTGATAGGCAGCAGGAAAAAATCAGAAAGACATTCTTCAAACTTAACTAAAGGCCCTCACACAGGGCTCTTTTGTAAAGGCTTATGGAGCCAGAACAGACATAAAAGAAAAGTGACATGATTATATCAGTATCTGAGCAACTAGCAGCAGAACTCTGTGATTGGTATTGTGCTGGTCTACTACCTAAAAGAACAACAAAAAACTCATGTGTCCATGTTTCATTAATTTAAATTGACACATACACCTACAAATTTAATGTCTATAAATTTATAGACATATAGGGGAGGTAGAATAATGCCCATCTTCTAATTTCCAGAATCTTTTTGAATATATTCCTTTCTATGGAAAAAAGGAATTTAGGTTGAAGGCGGAATTGAAGTTCCTAATCAGCTAAATTTAAAGAGTTTAGAGATATCCTGGCTTAAGCTGGTGGTCCAAGGGAATCAGAGCAGTCTTCAAAAGTAGAAGATAGAGGCAAAAGAAAGCACAATGTTGAGATGTTATGTGAGGCAGATGGAAACTGTGGTTGCTAGTCTTGAAGGTGGACAAAGAGGGCCATATGCCAAGTAAAGCAGGAGGTTACTAGAATTTGGAAAAAGCAGAGGAAATGGCTTCTTTTCTTAGAGCCTGCAGGAAGATAGCGGTCTGCTGACACTATGATTTAAGGCTAGGGAGATTCATTTTTGGTTTCTGTACTATGGAACTGTAAGAAAATTAATTTGCATTGTTTTAATTAACTCATTTGTAGTTTTTGTTACAGAAGCAGTAGAGAAATAATACCCATATGATAAAGTATACAGGTGATATACTCTTCTGGTTACAAAAGTGGGCCACAGCACTAAACATAAAAAAGCAAGCAGTATCATTATTTCATATAAAAGCATTAAAACCCCATGCCACCCCTCCCCCAGTTAATCCCCTGATATCCATGCTTGACTAATGGATTTCTGCTACTTAGAGTGAGACCCTCCACCACCAGGTCCCCAGCTATCTGCCCACAGACTTAAGCTGCTCCTCCTACTTGGCAGCACTTGTGTGACAACAGATGCTAATTTATAATGTGTAGATAATGCAAAAAAAAGATGGCACTAGGGTCCTGTAAGACACCATACTCAAAACCTGTTTCTTAGATCTTGCTCTAGTGAGTATTTGGAGGTAAATAAGTAAATAGTGAAAAAAGTTTCAGAGTGTCACTTTAAGGGACTTGCTGTCATCTGCAAGACCTCACCCAGCAGTATCTCTGCCCTCTGCCACCAACCTGAACATATGGCTTGAGGAACCATGAACTAGAGAGCCATGTGCACTTGCCTCCATCAGGCTGATAGGGTGTGCCCCCCCCCCCCACTGTCTCCTGTTTAAGATTGCAGGTTTCAAGGACAGGTAATGTGAAAATGGGAGAATGACCTTAGCTGGAATTTCCCTTCAGGGGGATGCAGGGGGAAGAAAGAAGTGTAACAGATTTCCTGGAAGGCGGGAAATCAGGGTATATAAAGGGTGTGCAAACAAAGAGAAGGATTTGATTTAATTCGATTGGGATTCCAATATGGAGAGAGGATAGAGAGGAGAGATGGGAATTAGCCATCTTGT
>PVHY01003320.1:0-110002 GCA_004024945.1 Uropsilus gracilis | reverse complement strand
GTATCTCAATGTGGTTTTAATTTGCATTTCCCTGATTATTAGTGAAGTGGAGCATTTTTTCATATGTCTATTAGCCATCTGTATCTCCTCTTTGGTGAAGTGTCTTTCTAGTTCTTCTCCCCATTTTTTGATTGGGTTTTTTGCTTTGTTTTTGTTGAGCTGTAGGAGCTCTTTGTGGATCTTTGTTATCAGACCCTTGCCACTTGTCTGGAGGGCAAAAATTTTCTCCCAGTTGGTTGGGTTTCTTTTGTTTTGTTTATTGTCTCTTTTGCTGAACAGAAACTTTTTAGTTTTATATAGTCCCAGCTGTTTATGCTTTCCTTCATTTTTTTGCTGGCCATATTTGTTTCTCCAAATGGATTTCTGAGGTGAAATTCATGAAGGGTTTTGCCCAGGTTTTCTTCTATGTATTTTATGGTTGCGGGTCTCACTTCCAGGTCCTTTATCCATTCTGAGTTAATTTTTGTACAGGGTGTGAGGGTGTTATCCTGGTCCAATTTTTTACAAGTTTTGATCCAGTTTTCCCAGCACCATTTACTGAAGAGGCTATCCTTGTTCCAGGGTATGTTTTTTGCCCCTTTGTCAAAGATTAATTGACTGTATATGTGTGGTTTTGTTTACGGATATTCAATTCTGATCCATTGGTCTGTTTGTCTGTTTTTGTACCAGTACCATGCTGTTTTAAGTATTATGGCTTTGTAGTGTAGTTTGAAGTCTGGAATAGTAATACCTCCATTCTCTCTTCTGTTTGTCAATAGGGTTTTGGCTATTCGGGGTCTTTTGTTGTTCCATATGAATTTCAGTAATTTTTGTTCTATCTCTTTAAAATATATCATTGGGATATTTATTGGAATTGCATTGAATCTGTAGATGGCCTTTGGTAGTATAGTCATTTTGATAATGTTGATTTTTCCAATCCATGTACAGGGAATGTCTTTCCATTTTTTTACATCATCTTCTATTTCTTTTAAAAATGTTTTATAGTTTTCTTTGTATAGGTCTTTTACGTCTTTTGTTAGGTTAATTCCCAAGTATTTGATTTTCTTTGGTGCAATGGTAAATGGGGTGTTTTTGCTAATTTCTTCTTCTTCTGATTGATTCTTTGCATATATGAATGCTGTTGATTTTTGCGCATTGATTTGGTATCCAGCTACCTTACCAAATCGGTTTATTATTTCAATCAGTTTTTCTGTTGATTTTTCTGAGTTCTCTACATAGAGAATCATGTCATCCGCGTATAATGATAACTTTATTTCTTCGTTCCCTATTTGGATTCCTTTTATGTCTTTCTCTTGTCTTATGGAAACATAATTTTTAAAAAATTTGTACTCAGATAGCTCTCATTGAGTGTATTTTAGTTTCACCATGCTTTTTGTCATACAGAAATATTTAATTTTTATTTGGAATAGATGTCTGTGTTTAACTTTATCTTTTATTATTCTTGTCTCATTAAAATTTATAATTCTCAGCACAATATCATATACATATTTTCTTAAGTTTTACATTTTTGTAAATTTGTTTTTTGCTATTATTTTAAATACAGTTGAATTTATTTTTGTATGGGAAGGAGTAGTTTAAACCTCTTTCTTGTAACACTGTGGATAATTTCTTTGAATTTTTTGAGTCTCACCTTGTGTAAAAATAAGTATATCAATCTTTAGTTCATACAGATGTTTTAAAAATAAATATAAAATAATGTACACAAACACATATTATATTTCTAGGTAAAAGGTAGGCACCTTATAAATACAGGATATTATTCTTTGAGATAGCACAGTGGAAGGATGAAACAAATTTTTCAATTCTTTAGGACTGATTTTCTCAAATTAAAAGAATGTTGTTTCTTATAGTTGACATGGAATTAATGGGATAATATATAAAGCTTCTGGCATGATCAGACAAGTAATACATGGCAACTATTGTTAAATCAGTATTAAGGTTTTCTAGGTTCTGTCACTGAGCATCTATGTATCCATTTGAGTTTCTGTATAAAATGAATGGATGATAAAAGTTAAACTGCTGGCTTTAGTATTGAGTAAAATAAATGACATATTGCATTCAATTTGTCTTTTTTTTTTTTTGCATTTCAAAAGTACAGATTTTTTAGGAAAAGGAGAAAGAAAAAAAGAGGTACCTGCATAGTCACGGATGGACAGGAGAATTGCCACTGACTAATTGCATTTAATTTTAAAATAATGTAGGAACTAACATGTCCCAGACAAAATGGCAGTGAACTCTTAGCTTGTAGCTCCAAATGAAGATATTCAAGATTTAGATTTGAAATAAAGATATGTTAGGTCAATTTGATAGTACTACACCAAGTATTTAAAAAAATGTGATTTTCTTAAATTCTTCTCAAGTCTTCTTAATCTCCATTTTTATTAAATGCATATAGATAGTAAAAATAGAGAAATGGTATAAATATGTGCTCATTTTGCTGATGTGGTGGCATGCGCCTTTAATCCCAGCCTAGGAAGGGAGGGCAAGGCTAAGAATTGCTTGAGTCTGTCTGCAGGTTCAAGACCTGCCCTGGGCAACATAGCGCGACCTAGTCTCAAAAAAATAGCTGGACTGGGGACGCATGCCTGTAATCCCTGTAATCCCTCAACCTGGGAGGTTGAGGCTGGGGATTACCTGAGTCCATGGGATCCTAGACCCAATCCAGGACCTATTCGAATCTGATCCTGGATCGGGACTGCCCCGGGCAACATAGTGAGAACTAGTCTCAAATAAAATAAATAAAATAAAATAAAATAAAATAAAATAAAATAAAATAAATAAAATGTTCTTTTTTTTGGTCACCCAAACAATCTGTTTTTAGGGGTATTTTATTCCAATGAGGTACAAAAGGTAGAAAAAATGGTTTAATTACTCTAGATCAATTTTCTTGATTTAAAAAATTTTACTTTGATCTTTCAAGTAGCTTTGATTAAAAACACATCAGGTTTTTAAAAGGAATATGATATAAAACACTTATGCCCTATACAATTAGGGCTTGTACTAAAGATCTAGAAGAAACTATGAATATCTCCAATTTCATGAACAACAACTCCTTTTAAAAAATTCTAGTGTCTATGTGGCAATATTGCTTTGAAAAAGAAACTATTCTTTGAGTGATGACACTGTTGGTGTCACATTAGAAAGTTTGAAATTATCCTTAAAGATAATGATTACTGAGTCACTTGAAAATTGAATATGGAACTAGAAAAAGCTCCATAGGAATCCATTTAGGGTGACTTTTCTTTCTGTATTTAACTTAACACGAAATAGTTACTTGCTAGAGCTTGACTTGCCAGAGCTCTAAGGCACCCATGGCATCTCTTCAATGATTTGTTGATATCTTACTAAGCTTTTGCTTGGAAATGGTCTTGTGTCAAGGAAGGCAGCTCTATGGCACAGGGACTACGGCAGGCAAATGCAAAGACACCATTTCCTCATGGGGATGTAACATGTTCTCCTGGCTCCAACACCTAAGACTACAAGTAGTGAATGTGTCTGAACCTTTTCTAATAAAATTTGTTGCACTTGCTGGTGTCTTCTGCATTTGTAACTGAATTTATAAGATACTTTTACAATTGCAGTAGGTAAGGTAACCATAAGACTTTCCAGAACAAAGATACACTTAAGAGGTTTTAAGTATTATGTATTATTTTATTTACTGGGAACAAAACGTAAGAACAAAAAAGTTCAGATTTCACCAAATGAGGGACAATTTTCTTGAGATAGTGAAAGTCACCGGGCAGCATCAGCAAGCACAAGCAGTCTGCATGATCTTGACGAGTTCTCTAGGGAAATGTAGTGGGCTACTATTGTGACCCCACACATCAGCTTTCTTTGATTCCCATCCTACCCCTTACACTCAGATTCTTGTGGCTCCTATATTTGTCAGAATTTATTTAGATGATAGGGACAGAGTGAGAGCAGTGGTCATATTTCAGGGCCTCTGACAGAACAGAGATGTTTCAGTGTGCAATCTACCATCTTATCACTGTTTTCTCAAATACATTACTTGTTTTATCCACACCAGCACCACTTCATACTACTACATGGTATAAAATCACCAACTACCACCACCACCATTCCTTCCTTACCACGGAACCTCATACCACCGCCATTACCACAAATGCACTTCACTCTGAATACAATTCATTACAATGAATATCACTGCCACTGTCACTGTCATCATCATGGTCCCTAAGAGTACCTTTTTTCACCATCACCATTGCAACTACAGCTAACAGCTCATCACTACCATGATCACCATCACCACCACTATCAGCAGCACCACCAGTAGCACTAATGTTACATTGATATCACAATGTCTTCCAAATTAGTTCTCTGCTTTTAGTTTTTCATCCTTTGTGACAGTTCCTGAATTTCCACCCCCCACCATTAATTAGCCTACATCAATCAGTGAGGGTTCTGACCATATGTCTTGCCTCCTTAAAAGCTGAAATTTTAATTAATCTTTGCTCAATCCCACTTCTGATGAATAAGATCCAGTCTCCTGGACCTGTCAGGCAAGGGCAACCATAGAAAATGTCTTCAGGACAAAATTTAGGGTAGATTTTCTGTTGTCCCTTTCTCATAAGCTCTAACCCAACTATTACTTAAATCAAGGTAGGTGAGCATTTTTTAAAGTTAGGATCAAGTACTACTTTATTACAACCATTTGAAATATGTATAAAACCCATATTCCCAGATCCTGTGCTGATATGCAATCTTTAGAATGCTCAGTACTTAACATCTTTTTGTCCTTAGCGTTTGGATCTTGTTGACAATTTCATGACAGTAAGGAAAGTTCCATTACCATACATATCTTACAGGATATTTCATAAATTAATATTCTAAAAATGTAAAACATTCAGCACAGTGCCTGACCTAACAAAGTGGCTCTTAGTGTCAATTCTTTTGTGGCATTCAAGTAAATAATATTTATGATAGCACTTTTATGTCTTTTTTTGTTTTTGGTATGCTCTCCATCATATTACAAGCCTTTGAGAGGCAGGGATAATGAATTTTTCACCAGTGAACAACTTGTGTAATTTCACCCAGTGTTTTAATAAATATTAGCTGAATCAATAGTACAGGGTACATATTTTTAAAACCTATGTTACAAATTTAAATTCCTAAAATCAGTTTTAAAAAATGCTACTCCTTTTGTCCTCCTTGGGGAAGCCTCAAAGAGCCTTCTCTCCTGAGGGTCTGGGAAAACTGTAGGCTTTCTGAGATCTCTAATGAGGAAGACTGGATATTAAATATTTAAATCTAGGAATATTATCATTACCTTTGTTCAGTCTTTATCTTCAGTCCAAAAGTGGTAGTTCTTAGAAGTGGAATTTTGTCACATTAACAAGACACAATTTCACTTAGGACCTGGTCGAGGTAATACATTGAATCTCATTTCCTTGTGCCTGGATCCTTGACTTGTATTTCTATGATTAGACATCACCTTGGTTTTGAGAGAGATGTCTACCCCTTTCTCCTATCCTGCAAGAACCTATCAACTGAAGGCTCACACATCAGCTCTTAATGATAAATTTGCTGGAGTTAAAGGATTCATAGTGAATGTCCAAGGACATCAAATGCTTTTCCATTTGCACAGCATCTGCCCCTTTGATACGCTGTTAATGCAGGGTGACTGCTTTGCAAAACATTGCAGGATTTATTCTGAAGTGCCTGCCTGATACATCAGTGGTCTATGCAGTGAGTGACTGCCTCTTCACTCTGACCTTTAAGTTTTTATTTATCCTGGTGCAGTCAGTGCTCATGGCCTCAGTACTCACCTGGCTGATGGTGCTCATGGCTCGCATGTAGCTCTCATTCCTGGAGCGGAACTTTGGTGACGTGAGCAGGCCTGCAGGGTCTAGGCTATCCAGGCTTCGGTTGATGGACACTTCACTTACTGCCCTCAGGTAACTGTGACTCCGGATCTGGAGTTTGGGGGAATGTTCATTGGAAATCCTGTAAGAGATACGGAAGGGGCACATATAGTTATATTCCAAAATGGAGGCTGCCTAGGACCCCCCCCCCCTTTTAAAAAACTCATGTTCCAAAGTCACTGCTTTTATGAAAGCCCTTAACTATTTTTTTTTAACCTAAGGAAATTCCTAAAGGACTTTTGCTTTTATGACAAAAGCTGAAAAGCTAAGGCTAAGCAGCAATAGCCAGCATTTGCTTTGTGGTAGTCATTTGGGGACAGCAAAAGTGGTACCTTTAATTCCATCTTGGAAAACACTTTACACAGGTATGCATCTATCCTTCTATTCCTGCTTTTACTATAAGTTAATGTTGTTTTAGGTTTTATGTGTGACTTGATAGGTTATTTTTTAGGTCTGGGAGTAATTTCCAAATAAATTAATGGTAATTGCATCATTGTTTTCTGCCATTTGGTTTTATAGGATTCATAAGAACACTCTACCTTTGGGTAGCATGGCAGCGGCGGAACCCTGTAATAGCATATGGTGCTGCTATGTTTGATGTGGCATCCTAAATACTGGGGACAATAACATATATATGTCCTCTTATTGTTGCCGAACTCCCCATTTTCCGGAAAGAAAACTTTTGACAGGAAAACATCAAGGGTGATGGCATTAACAACAATTAAAATTGTGCAACCAGTTTGAAAAAAGAACAATTAAAATTCTCTTGTGTTCATGAAACAATTCCTCCATTTACAATTCTGTGTTTTGGTGAAGGAGAAATTTCTGACCCAAAATTCTGCACTGTGTAATTTACAAGCTTTCTCTTTGTGTCCATTTCTTTTCTCTGGCCATCTTTTTGTTTTTGGACATTCTATTAATGACAAGTGGGAATATATCCACTTAATATTGCTGTTGATCCATCTTTCTATCATCTACTTGTATCTATTATCTATTTTTCAATTTGAAATTGAAATTAGTGAACAAAACCTGTCATTGACAGTGCTCCCAAAACACATTTTAAACTTACAATGATCAGAACTGTTGACTGCAGGTCAAGCTATACAGAAGTACACCATGCAGAATGGGGTATCTCTCTAAAGGTGTGTTCCTTCCTGAAGAATTTCATATTCTAGTTGAGAGTGGTGGTGTGCACCTGTAATCCCAGCTAGCTGGAAGGCTAAACTAGGGATCACTTGAATTGTGGGTTCAAGCCTACCTTGGGCAACATAGCGAGATCCAGTCTCTCTTAAAAAAAAAAAAAAAAAAAGATAACCTAGATTTAAGGTTCTCTCCAGAAAGAATTTCATGCCTATGACTATACATCGTAGTTTGGTATTTGTCCTTTTCCTCTTCCTAAATGCATACAACTATTTTAAATAATTTTTAAAGTGAGCTTTCACTTGCCATTGAGAAATTTTCTCTCATTATTAAATTTTCTTTATTTTTATGGTAACATTGATTGTGATTAAAAATAAAAATTGATTTAGAAGAAAGATATATATTTAATATAGTTGGTGTCATCTGTCATTATTTTGGAGATCTTAGTCAATTAAATAAAGAGAAGGAAACTAGGAATTATAAATACTGTCAAGGAAGAGATAAACTTTGAATATTTATAAATTCTATAAGTGATTTTCTTCTGTAAGATAAAAGGAGATGAGCTGAAAAACCTCTAGAACCTATAAGACATCCCCACATTTCCAATTAAATATAGAAATTAGTAACTTTTCTATATGAAACTATCACCAAATTAAAATTTTTTTTATTTTTAAAAATTTTTTTCTTTATTTATATATAAATTTCACAACTTTGTAATCTCAAGGGTTTGCCCCCCCAAATTAAAATTTTAATGAAAAATTGCATTTGAAATGGCAAAATATTATAAAATAAATAAAAATTATGAAAAATGTTAACCAGAATTTTATGAAAGGCAATAAACAGACCCTAAGTAAAAGTAAAGAAAAAGTTTCCTGAATAAAAAAGTTAACATCATAGAAATTAAATTTTCTATAAATTAACAAATACATTTAATGTAGCTGCAATAAAAATTCCCACAGGTTTTTTTTTATTGGAGTGTAACAAACTCATTTTATATCTTAAATGAGGTTTATAGCAGCATTATTAGAGTTAAAATCTGTGAATAATGCAAATATGTATCAGTTGATGAATGGGTGAGTAAAATTCCATGTAGTGTATTATTATTTGATGGTAAAAGGGAATCAAGTGCTGATACACACTTTACTATAACTCATGGTTCCATTTCATCATGGATGATCTTTGAAAATTCATATAGGTAGGCTGGGTGAGGTGACACATTCCGTAATCCCAGCTACCTGAAAGGCTGAGGCTAAGAATCACTTGAGTCTGTGGGTTGAGATGACCCTGGCAACATAGCAAGACCTAGTCTTAAAAAAAAGCTGGGCTGGGCATGGTGGCACGTACCAGTAAGCTTCAACCTATGAAGTGGCTGGAGCTAGGGATCACGGTTTAAGTCCTGCTCAGGGCAACGCAGTGAGATCTAGTCTCAAAAAATAGCTGGGCGTGGTGGTACGCACCTGTAATCCCAGTTACCTGGGAAGCTGAGGCTGGGGATTGCTTGAGTCTGTGGTACCCCGGGCAATGTGAGCCTACAGCTCCATGGGCAAAAATAGTGAGACCTAGTCCCCCCCCCCAAAAAAAACCCAAACCCCCCCAAAAAAAAACAACAGAAAAAAATAGCCAGGTGTGGTGGCATGCACCTGTAATCCCAGTCGCCTGGGAGGCTGAGGCTAGGAGTCACTTGAGTCCATGGGTTTAGGACTACCCTGGACAACATAGTGAGACTTAGTCTCTATTAAAAAAAAAGAAAATTCATATAACTAAAAACAATCAATCACAAAAGACCACAATTTATATGGTTCCATTTATGTGAAATGTTCAGAACTGGAAAATCTATAAAGAAAGTAGATTAATGATTTCTCAGACCTGTGGTAAAGGGAAGGAGGTAGCCCGATAAAGGAAGGCTAATGTAGGATTAAGGGGATGTATGTGAAAGGAATAGTTTCTTTTGGGGTGATGTAATGTTCTAAAACTGACTGTGATGCTGTACACACAACTCTGTGAATATATTAAAAACCATTGAATTGTACATCCTAAATGATTAATTGTGTGTGTCATAGCTCAGGGGAGCTTGTATGAAATTTATGTGAGGCTTCCAAATAACCATATTTCCTTATAAAAAGTATAAGATAATGGGAAATACTTATTTTGGTCTCTCCCTCTCATTTCTGGCATAGAGCTCCTAAAACCCTATAAAGTACTAAGTGGTAAGAGTCCTAGGAGCGTCTTTTTTTCTAATGAGGTGGTCCTGACTGGGCTTCTTAAGGTGTTGGTCACTAGAAAGACCAAACCATGATTAGAACTTGGGAATTTTTAGCTCCCACCCCCATTATTCCAGAGAGGGGAAAGGAGCTAGGAATGGAATGACTAGTTGATCATGCTTAAGTGAAGAAGGGCCATAAAATCTTAAGAGATGTGGTTTGGCGAGCTCTCACACTGGTGAACAGGTTAAGGTGCAGGGATAGTGGTGCACCCAGGAAATTCTGGGCATGGAAAATGTGCACTCCTTTCTACACACTCTCATGGTGGTACATCCGTGTCTTTGAACATATTCTTCCATAAACTAGTAAACAAATTTGCTTCTCTGAGTTCTGTGAGCTACTCTAGCAAGACTGTAGAAGCTCTGATTTGTAGCCAAGACAGAAATTGTGGGTAACCTGGAGACCTACTACTACTTATAGATGATATCTCAAGTTTGGTGTGGACAGTCTTAGGGACTAAGCCCCTAACCTGTGGGATTGGACATTTTTTTGATAGATCATGCTAAAATTGACTCAAACTGTAGAGTACCCAGCTGGTATTCAGAGAATTGCTTGGTGTGTGGAAAACCCCAAACACATTTGGTAACCAATGTCAGAATGAAATATGCTGTATGAATAGAGATGGAGAGACACAGGAAAGAAACCCACAAGTGGAAAACTGCTCTCCTCCCATTCAAGAGGTAGTTACAACTGAATTTTTCTAATACCAAAGGAATATAGAGATTAGACTATAATGGGTAAACTAGAGGAGTACGCTGGACAAAATGCTTGTACCATTTCAATAACTGAGAAAACAAGTGATAGAACAGAGTAAATATTAGTAGAATTCAGAGGAGCAGGTACCCCAAAAATCCTTTTTTAAAAATGGATGTAGCATTGCAATATAAAATTACATGGTTTAGGTATGTATTAATATAAACCAACATCTGTATACTATCTGAAATTTACCATTAAAAGTTCATTTCTTAGGAGCAGAACCATTTGAAAGTTCATATGAAGATTAATTATGAGGAAGAGTAAGAAGAGAGCTAAAAAATATCAATGCATAAAGAGAAAAATGCTTTATTCTGTCTATCTCAAATATACTTTGTAGTTACAGTGATAAAACATTGTAATGTTGACAAAAAGAAAAAAGACAAATCAGTGATATAAAACAAGCACTACAGAAACAGAATTAGGTATATGGTTGAATTTGGTATTTTGCAAAAACAGCAATTCAAATAAGCACAGAAAGATCAAGTATTAGTCGATTGTATAGTCAATTGTGGAAAAAATGTATTTGTACTATTCATGTAGATTAAAAAGCAAAATATTTACAAGTTTAAATTTGTTTACTATGATATGGAAGGCTGTATTTTGTGATCGTAATTTCTATACCCTAAAATGAAAAAAAAACCCAAATTATAAAAAAATACCTTCTGATACTATGATATGGAAGACTGTATTTTGTAATCGTAATTTCTATACCCTAAAATGAAAAAACAAAACAAAACTTAAATTATAAAAAAAAGCCTCTGGAAGACAATAAAGGGGATACATTTACATACACACAGCATAATTAAAAGGATTTGTATTCATGTAAATTAGACTTAAAATGAATAAAAATAGTGCAACCTGATGAATTAAATAAATGGGCTGAAGCTATACAGATCATCACAGGAAAATAGAAAAATTCAAAGGAAAATACATTTATACACTACAACATATATGAATTACTTAAGATGAAATGCTCATTGGTAATTTGAGAGGTGTTTATAGACTAATAAGGTACCATTTGCACCGCCAATCCACACATGTCCATGTCTACTTTCTCTGGTGGAAAAGACAGTCTCCATATTACAAACATCTTCTAAGCTGGGTTAAAGAGTGTATCCATTCTGGAAGCTTGTATAATAGGTTTGTATCAAAAGCTTATTTAAATATAACAACAGAAAAACAGACTCAATAATATGAAAATCTAATGACTATCACTTTTGCCTTGCCTCAGATGGAGGTTACATCTCAGGCAATTAAAATTAAATTAAAGCAGCTTTAGAATTTAATATCAAAAGTAAACCTCTGATGTACTGCTATTACAAAGAGAAACTGTTCTAGAAATGTTCCCAATGGATCCTTCAAGTAACTGCTAAACACAAATACCTCTGTCAACTCAAGCAAATGTTTCCTGCATGTTATGTGCTATTATGATGATTCACAATGGGTTACTTATAAATGCCCTTGCCAAAAATCCCAACCAACCAACAAATACAAGAATAATTTATTTTTATTTTTCTGTTAAGATCTCTTCTAGGGAAAGATTTACCTAGAAGCACATATAATCTAAAATTCACTTCCTCCTAGAACTTAAGTTAGATGACAAATGTATTTCTATTGCTATTTTGCAACCTGACCAGAGCAATAATATTGTCAACATGAAAGATGATCCTGTTGCAAAGGGTTATCAGGACAGCAGTGGGGGGTGGCCATTTCATAAATGGTGTATACCCAAAAGCCAAAGTGGTAGTCCAGGGCCTTGAAAACCATGCATCTACTGACTGAGCTGGGGATATGAGACATCATAACAACAATCATTCACCCTGGTCATTTATTATGAAATAAATCACAATTCCCAAGTTTCAAAGTGAAAAATTCATTCAGGAGGGGTTGAATAGTTCTACCCTTGTGAGTCATTCCTCATAAAACTACACATACTTTAACCATAAATACAAGGAAATGAATTCTTATCTTGTCCACTTAGAGAGCAGAACCCACAGCACCAATATTAAAAGGGTACTGCATGTACATAGTGCTTCTGATGCAACAAAACACTCATTAAAGAAATACAAAAAAAAAAAAAAAAAAAAAAAAAAAAAAAAAAAAAAAAAAAAAAAAAAAAAAAAAAAAAAAAAGAAGCAGGGCGCTTATTCAGAAATAGTAACTCTTATTTCTGATTATTTTCTATTTATGCCAAAAATCCCAACTAACTAATAAGATTTTATTTTCCTGTTAAGACCCCTTCAGGGAAAGAAAGATTTATCTAGAAGCATTTATACCTAAAGTTACTTCCTCTTTTGTCTCTTCAAATGGCAGCCACCTTTCCCAAAGTAAAGTTTCCTAAATGCTTATAGTAAATTAGCTTTCCTTGCCTTATCAAAAATGAACTGAGATTTTGGACCTTTTTTATATTAATTCCTTTAGGTGCACCCAAAGACTGGACACCTTTGGGTGACTGTGAGGCAGCATCATAGACATGTCCCTGTGTATCAGTAAGTTTGCCACAGCAGAAAAGAGAAAATGCTATAACACTTAGACCATAACATTTTAGACCAATGTCCCTAAAAAGATGGCAATTAACTTTTTAACATATTACTAAAAGTATAACTTTTTCAGATGAGTAAGTTCTGGGTCATAATATACAGCATGGTGACTATAGTTAATAAATCTGTGTGGTATACTTAAAATCTGCTAAGAGAGTAGCAGGATATTACACACACACACACACACACACACACACACACACACACCCTGAGGTGATGGATCTATCAATTAATCCAATGTGATAATTATTTCACAATGTATATGCAGGTCAAATCCTCATATTGTATATTTTAAAAACAAACCATTTTGTCATTGATAGCTCAGTAAAGTGAAAAGTATGTATCAATGAAGCTGAAGTTCAACTATCTGAAGTGCACATAGCTAAATTTTTTTCTTCCAATGAAGGAAATATTGTATGATTCCAGATCACTGAGTCTAAGGGTAGAATTTCTAGAAGTGATGGGTTCTTGCTGATTCTATTACTGATGTATTACTTTTTTGTTCTTTTCTACCTTATCTTCACTTTGATTTATAAAAGTATTGAAATTTAAGGTAGGCCTCATTTTATTACCTTTGGCTGTTAATAAAATTGCTATTCAAAAAAGAAAACATTTTGACCTTGGCCATGACACTTACTAAATCACTCTCACAAGCACGCTTAATTTAAATTGAGAGGCTTTGATTCTTTGTACATCAGTGTGGAAAATGTTGTTAGTGGGAAACAGAGCTCAGTTACCAGTTTTAGGGAATTAAATGCAAGGTGTTTTCTCGGTCAATCTGCTCTGGTGAAATTGACTCTAGCTTTCTTCTCAGCAACTTCATGTAAATGTTTTTGTAGTTCTCATTAAAGTGTAACTTTCATTAACATTATTGACTTCAGTAGATGCCTCTTAAATTACTTCTATTTTATAATAATATCTGACATCCATTATCATTTATAAAATATGTAGTTATTAATATCAATCTATAGATAAAAAAGTTTGTTTCAAGTGGTTAAGTAATGGTCAAGGAAATTAGACGGAAACTTCATCTTCTGATCTCTACATTCTCATTCTCTTCTTATCTCCTAATTTTGGGGTAGTCTGGGTCGCATCTTTATTTGGTTCCTCTTCCTCCACTTTACCCTTAAATATTTTTATTCCCTAGGACTTAATATATTCTCATCTTAATGTACTCCAAATTCTTTCTTGGACAACCTCAACTACTCAATAGCTTCTACTATTAGCTTTATGCTCACAATTCACAAATCCATCTGTAGGTCAAAGCTCTTAAACTTCAAAAATAAAATTTCAATTAACCACTATACATTTTTTTTGGAGACTCGTATTTGCTATGTTGCCTGGGGTATGCTTGAACCCATGGACTCAAGTTATCCCTAGCCTCAACCTCCCAAGTATCTGGGATTACAGGTGTGTGTTACCACGTCTGACTAACCACTATACATTTCTAGGAGGGTGTTTCTTCCACAGGTATCAAAAACACATCATATGCCCAAATGAACACATTACTTTCCCTCAGATTTATTTCTTGTCTTTAACTCATTATTGAGAATTGCACTAAAATCTTCCCTATCAAGCAAACCAGAAATCCAACTGTTTATTCTCCTATGTCATTTTCCTATTAGAATCCAGTTGAGCATGAGGTTGTATTTTTATTTTTCACTGCAGTAACATTGTTTCAAAACACTTCTTAGTTCAGGTTTTCCCTCAACCCTCAGAAATCATACTCTCCACTGGTAATCTTGTACTTGGATACACACTCCATCCCTGAGTGATGAGGATACTCTTCTGATTAAAATCTCTGAGAATCATCAGCAAAAGGTCCAGACTTTATTATTAAAATCTTTTGTTGTTGTGAATTTTGGGTTCCAATACTGTATATGTGTTAGGGATATGGGTACACACCTCAACTGTTTGTTACCACACCATGCCTGCTACTAAAGAACCAATAAGCCTCCACCACAGTCAGTTGGGTCCTCTTTCCCATTTGATCCCCATTCCCACCTTCCCACTCTGGTAGTCTCAGTTCTGTGGTCAGATTTCTAGGAATTGTTTGGCTAAGTTTGGTCGGTTCCTTTGCTATTGTTCTTTAGATTTGATATTTGGGTGAAGTTACCCAATATTTATCTTTCTTTTTTGGACTTAGTTCACTTAGAATAATAACCTCCAGTTCCATTCATGTTGTCATGAATGACAATATTTCATAAATGCTTTTCCTACTTTTCCAGTACCATCTTTTGCTACTTCCTCACATATAAATGCATACACTCTCAAACTTCTTTATCTTTGTGCAGGTTTCTTTATCTTGCTCCACTTTCCACCCATGAACTCTTACATCAACTCAACTCTCCCCTTTCATATTTTTTTTCTTTTCTTTTTTTTTTTTTTTTGAGACTAGGTCTTGCTATTTTTGCCCGTGGAACCACAGGCTCTTGCTGCCTGGGGTACCACAGACTCAAGCAATCCTCAGGCTCAGCTTCCCAAGTAGCTGGGATTACAGGTGCACGCCACCACACCCAGCTATTTTTTTGGAACTAGGGCTCGTTACAGGCCCCAGACTGGACTTGAACCACGAACCCTAGCACTGGCCGCTTCATAGGCTGAAACTTACAGGCACGAGCCACCATGCCTGGCCTGTTTCATATTATTCTTGTCAATATTTCTGATACTGTATTACCTTTTATCAAATTGCTCAATGTTTTGTATTCCTTTTTCTTCTGTCTTTTAATAGGAGTTGGGCAACTCCTGTCAACCTATCTTGAAGGGCAGGTTTAGTGGTAATAAACATCACTAGCTTTTGTTCATCTGGGAAAATCTTTATTTCTCTCTCATATCTAAATGATGATTTTGCAGGATACAGTATTCTTGGCTGGCAGTTTTTCAGAATTGTAAAGAAATCATTACAATATCTTCTCACTTTATTTTGTTTCTTTTTGTTCTTAATAATTCTTTATTAAAGTACAATATCATGAATGTACAGTAAAGTATTCAGACCTTAAGAGTGTAGCATGGTCATCTATGATGTATATACACCCATTGAACCACCAGAGACTGGGCTTTTCTTTTTGTATAGAACAGCTATGCTGATGATGTGCAGCTTGGGGCTAAAAGTGCTTTCTTTTTTCAAAATTTTTTAAAATTTTATTTTATTTTTTTCCCCTTTATTTCACACACACAAACACACACACACACCCCTATATGTATATATATCACATTATTGTCTAGCTTGAGGTTCTTGCACTACCCTGTCACCTGCAGACCATCTTTATCTAGTGTACCCTTGTCCTCCCCATTCTTACCCCCTCCCACTCTCTTGCTCTATGCCTCAATTCCATTGGTAGTTTTCTATTTTTCTTCTGTTTGTTTGGTTGTTTTCCCTGTAGCCCTCATATAAGTGAGATCATCTAGTATTTCTTTTTTTCTTTCTGGCTTATTTCTGCTAACATGATTCCTTCTAGCTCTAACCATGTTGCTGCTAATGACATGTTTGTCTTCTTTAATATTCCATTGTGTAGATATACCATATCTTTTTCGGCCATTCTTCAGTTTTGGGACATTTGGGTTCTTTCCATATCCTGGCAAATGTGAACAGTGCTGTGATAAACATTTGGGTACATGTGCCTTTTGTAATTAGTGTTTTTGTGTTCTTTGGGTAGATTCCCAGTAGTGGGATTGCTGGGTTGAATGGCTGTTGTTCTCCTTTTAGTTGTTTGAGGGTCCTCTACACAGCTTTCCATAGTGGCTGGACCAGTTTGCATTCCCAGTGAAAGAGTCTTCCTTTTTCTCTACATCCATGTCAATACTTGACCATTTTTTCTTTTTGTTTGTTTTTTGATGTGGGCCATTCTTATTGGTGTAAGATGGTAGCTCAGTGTGTTTTTAACTTGCATTTACTTCGCCATTTGTACTTTTTCTTTGGAGAAGTGTCATTTTAGATCTTTTCCCCAATTTTTGACCGAACTTCTTGTTTTGTTTTTGTTAAATTTGTGAGTTCTTTGTGTATCTTTGTTATTGGGCCCTTATTGCTTGTATAGAGGGCAAAAATTTTCTCCCATTCAGTTGGATTTCCTTTTGTTTTGGTTATTGTTGTACAAAAGCTTTTTAGCTTGTCTCATTTTAGTTTCTGCTAAGTGGTTTGAGGAAAGTCTGATCAAGGAATCTTTGTATGTTAAATTATTTTTTCCATGAGATAGATTCACTATTTTTCCTTTACCATTGAGTTTTGATAATTTAACAATGATGTGCCTTGGTTTAGGTCATTTTGCATTTAGAATTTGATTGTTATTTTAGTTTCCTGGATATCTATATTTAGTTCTTCCCTTAGGTTTGAGAGGTTTGCTGTTAGGAGCTGTGTGAAGGGAAAGAAAAAGAAGAAGATGTAAAGAGATTGATAAGGATCAGAGAGAACCAGCTTATACTGGAGATTGGGAGCATGTCTAAATCCCTGATCTGTGAGCAGGTTCTCTCTGAGCCTTATTAATCTCTTTGTCTCATTCTTCTTTCCCACACTGAACTCCTAAGAATTTGTAGGTATCATTCCTTTGAATAGGGTCTCTATTTATCTTGTGGGATATCCATTACCCTTCTCTTTCTTCTTCTAATGGAACACAATATTTCTCATATAATGTCTTAATTTGTCCTAAATATCTCATATTTTTCTCTTCTCTTCCTATTGGATAATCTGTACATTTGTATCTTCAATTTCTAAAATTCATCCAGCGAGTTTATGCTCAGTTAGTATGTTTCCCATATTTATTCTTATTTCATTCAGGGTCTCTCTAATTTTAATAATTTTAATCCTTTAGTTGAGAAGTTTTCCTGTTCTTGAGTCTTTTATAAAATTTTAAACCTGCCTTTCTGTGTCCAGTTGAGCTTTTAAGACTTCACTAAGTAATTAAATAGTCATTACTCTAAAATCTTTGGTATAGTCTTAAAAGCTGTCATTTATATAGAACTTTGAACTTTTATTCTTTTTAAATATTAAATAATTTATTTATATACAAATTTCATATCTTTGTAATCCCTGGGGTTTGCCCACTGCCTTCCCTCCCTGACCATTTCCACCTTCTCCCTCCCACCCCCAGTTGTGTACTTCAATTTGGTTATTAGCTTGTTTTGACTTTTCCTCATGGATTTTTGTTTATATTTCCCATGTCCCATATATTAGTGAAACCATTTGGTTGCTGTTTTTTTCTTTCTGACTTGTTTCTGCTAATATAATTCCTTCTAAATACATACATATTATCATAAAATCATTAAATTTGTCATTTTTAATTCCATTGTGTACGTGTACCACATCTTTTTCATCTAGCCATCTTTTATTTTTTCTTTCAGTTTTTTCATCTTGTGTTCAGATGTTCCTTGTTTCCTAGGCATTTATGTTGTTTTATTTGGTCTTTCTGTTCGGGGATCTTTGATGTTAGTTTTATTTATTCATCTACATTGCTTAACTTGACAGTGGGTACAGGAGGGAGAGGAAGCTGGATTCTACAGACTGTTTCAGTCTTGGTGGGAAGGAAGGGCCATTTTAAGTGGAGAAGCTTAGAATGAATCGTGTACTGTTGGATCCAAAACAAGCACTAAATCACTGCTGCATGGTGCCCAAATTCTCGGTTCCTATCTCTTTGGGTTCCCTCTCTAAGGTATACATTATCTCTGAGCTCCCTCTAGGGAGGTGAGATGGGACACCACAGCCCATGTTGCTGGCAACTAGATTCTCTGTGACTGAACTAAAGTCTCAGTGCCAGTACCCCACCTTCACTGAAAAGATTCTCTGCACATAGTCTGTGCATTTCAGTCTATATCTTGTTGCCAGCTTGTTTGGATCCCTGGATGGTCACTGTTCATAACACCCTCTCCCTCTTCCTGTTCTACTACCATCATAAGCTTCAACCTCAAGTGAAATATCCATGTATTAGAGCCCTGATGCCAGTGATGAATTGGTGAAATTTCCTGAAATATTTAATTTTTTCCCAGTTGTACTTAGGAGAGAGATTTCTCAAAACACTCCTATTTCACCCTATTCTATCCGATCTTAGGAATTCTGCTCATGTTGTATGTTTTCATTTGTTCCAGCAAACTTTAATCTGTAGAACAAATAGATTGATTTGAGTGGGGATTTCTGACTATTGATTTAGTTATACTATCAAAGAGTCATGGGCTTAGTGTGTACAAAGCCATAAAGTAGAAACTGGTATAACCCATTTTAGTTATAAAGTGGAACTTTTCTAAAGTGAAAATGTGGTTCTTTCCACAGTAGTTCATTAGTCATAGAAACCAATACAAAACTCAGTTCTTCCATTGTGACAAATATGCTTTAAACATTATGTTTAAACTCTTTGACACTTGAAATTCAAATGTGCCTTCCTCAGATTCTCTCAGTTATATAACATCAAGTTTAAAACAATACAAAACAAATGCCAATTATTCATAATGCGTGTTGTTAGACATTATGAAGGAGACAATTGCTACCCCTGCAAAATTTAGCTTTCAATTTGAGAAAATAAGGCAGAGTTAATGTTAATAAATTGTGTTAAGTTTGCATGAGATGTTCAGGAAAACATGAAGGAAAGCTCAGAAAAAAAGACTCTTATGGAGTGGGGGCATTAGGAAGAACTTTGTAAAGAAGTTGGCTTTGAGTAAAACTCTGGACAAGAAGAATGTCACCAGTAACTGTTAGCCAGACTCAGAAAACTTGGAGGCACAGAGTGCAGGGCATTGCCCAAGACAGCAGGTGCCTGGATGTTGGGCTACAGAGAAGAGATCCTGCTCTCTTATTCCATGTCTAAGTACCAGTATATTCTCAAAGCTCAGGATAGTGGCTGATATATCTTAGACCCTTTTAAATAATTGTTGAATAAGTATAAGAGAAGAGGGGCAGCAGGCCCTGAGGCTCCTGAGACAATGTGACAAGAGGTTCGGTGACAAGAGGTTCAGTGAAACATTGATGAAGCCTAACAGTAACAGGGCACCATGCAAGGTGAAAACCCAAGAAGTTGTACAGGGCAGACTTTGAGAACTGACCATTATGTTGGGGTACTGACAGGGTTCTGCAGAGTTCTCTCCTGGGTGACAGAAAGCAGAATGGTGACATCTTTTACCATAATATATAGTATACAACACTTAGCAGAGTTTTATTGCTGCTCAGTATAGTTTTATTGCTGGCTGTGAATAAGCACTTAGTAGACAAATACCTGCTTCTAAAAACCATGCACAAATTTTGGGTTATGTGCTGCTTTAATCATTGTTGGGGGTCCATGTGAATACAAGGTGAACATCCATTTAGGAAAATAGCTATCTGAAGAACATTGATAATTACTGAAGAAGAGTAGTGGGCTCTCCTCTGATTTTCTTCTAAATATTTTCAAGTAATGTACAAATATTGATATAATTGAAAATAGCTCTTATTATTACCTTTACTTTTGTTTGCTTAGAAACAAATTGATGAGAAAATCAATTAGAGTAATTCAGAGAGAAATGCAATGTGTTCCAAGAGGTGGTTGCCTTTAACACAAGTGGTTTGACAGTGGGGAGCTTTTTCTGGTGAACTTGGTTTTGCAATTTGATGAATTGGTTCCTAGTCTCAGTTGGCTCTGAGCAAGAGTAAGTCACATTTTCTTTCTTAAAATAGAGATAATACCCATCTCCTAGAGTTGTGAAAATTTCAACTTAATAGGTATCCCTCCACTCCAATGGGGAGAAAATACACAACCTAAAATGTCCTTCCTAACCAGTTTATATTTATATTCCAATGGCATTAAGTCATTTACATTGTTATGTATCTATTATCACCATTCATTTGAAGAAGTAATTCATTATCTCAAACAGAAATCCTTTAACCATTAAACACTAATTCCCTGAACCTCTCTTCCATTCTCATGCCCAATTCCTTTTCTCTTGGTATAAATTTGATTTCTCCAGGGATTTCATGTAAGTGGAATCATGTAGTATCTGACTTGCTTCACTTAGCATGTCTTAAGGTTCTTCTTTATGGCAGCCTGGTCAGAATTTCTATCTTTTAAGGATAGTATGCATATATCACATCTTGCTTATTCATCCCTTGACACTGGGTTACTTCCACCTGTTGACTATTGTAAATGATGCTGTTGTAAAAACACAAAAAAATCTATGAGTTTGAGCTTTTTTAAAAAAGTATATATACAAAAGTAGAATGTTCTATTTAGTAGAAGTACTTAATCTTTTCTAACCAAATTTCTTAGCAATTAATAAATCAAATTGGAAATTTGGGGATTATCATGATAAAAAAATGAATCACCATTTTTCCTCTGAAAGGATCTCTTATTTATAATTTTTGAAAAGTATTGAGGACACTAAATAATATAGTGGTATTTCAGGGACTAACTGGCATTGCCATAGTTGCAAACAAAGATTATACTTTTATAGTTTGGTGGAAAGTAAAATAATAATAAATCAGTATAATCTTATTGTCTTAGTATCTGTACAACAGCAACATCAAAACTCATTGCAGTGTTAGTGAGAATAAGTTACAATGACATGATTAAGACATCTAGAAAAATAATTCCATCAGCAGCTAGAGATTACAGAAAAACTATAGACAATAGCATTAATTTATAGGTTGGTAAGAAAGAAAACAATGCTACTAATAAGAAAAATGTGATAATTCAAATGTACTAGCTAGTAAAAAGCCCACCATTGTAAATTTTGGGAGGGAATGGAAATAGAGACCTAAATGCTGCTTTGAGCTGAATACAGAATGTTACTTGCAATTTAAAAAATGTCAGGGCAAGAGCAGTTGTACTTAAACAGATGTAAGTCAACATTGACAAATTGGAGCAGTTAAAGCCTGTGTAAAAGTATTTTGATAGATTTTTCATGAAGTGCTTCATATTCTGATTTCACTTGAGGAATTAAAAAAGCAACCAAAGGCAGACTCTTAACTAATTCTTCTCATGTTGGTTTTCTTCTAACTCCTATTGTCAAATGGTTTGTATGGAAGCTCATTACAAGCATGTCAAAGGTCACAAAAAAGACATCGCTTTCATGTCATGGTCACTAATGGTCTTGAATGTAGCTATGGTGTCCCAGTTAAACTTCCTCTTCTCAAGGCAACATGCTCCCTTTATCTATTCCACTTATGTCAGTATTTCCAGGCACTCCATAACATTGATGACTCATCTCTGAAGTTGGTTCAATTTGTTACTTTTTTCTTTAAAACAGAGCACCTAGAAGCAAGCTCAGGCTACCCGTATTGGTCTCACAAGTGTAGAATGAAGAATGGTCATTATCTTCTGCTCTGTAAAATTCTCCTTGGATATAGCCTAAGAAAGGTTTGGCTGCTGGTAAGTTCCTTTGGATCACTTTTAGCTTGTTATTTATTTTTTTGAGACTAGGTCTTGCTATGTTGCCCGGGGTAGTCTCAAACATATGAACTCAAGCGATTCTTAGCCTCTGCCTCCCAAGTACCTGGAATTACAGGCACGTGCCACCATACCTGGGTCCTAACTTGTCTTTAGAACAAATGATGTGAAGTCATTCCAGTTTTTTTTAACTTTAAAAATTTTTTCTCATATTGCTGTTCATTTTTTACAACATTTGATTTCCAATTTTTGATCTTTTGTTCCTGTTATGTTGATATTAGCTCTGCCATCTCCATGTGCTATCAGTTATTCTTGCCAGTTATGTGTTACCAGCAAATGTGGTATCAGCAAAACCCCAAATAAATGAATATGACAGGGTCTCATGCACTTTACCCACAATGTCTAATTTAGTTAGCATGCCAATATGATAGACTATTATAACACTTATGAAGCCTTATATTCCTATTTTACAGATGAGATAAATAACACTGACAAATTAGTGACCCAAAATTGAAAACTGGGTCTATTTAAACAGTTTAACTATGTATGTTCTCCATACATATGCCATCTATTTCCTTACCTAGTCACTTGCAAGATTATTGATTAGGATTGGAAAAGTTCATGATCAACTGAAATAATTCAGATTATTAATAATAGTAAGACTATTTAACATATGCTTATATTCCCTAACTCATATTTCTATGATTTTTTCCCCCAGCAAGCCTGTTATGCTTTATAGTTTTAAATGTTATTCTAAATGCAGTTATGTTCCCTGATAACATCTGTCTCAACTATTTAAAGAGGAAAATAAAAGAAGTTCTAAATATTTCTTCTTAGGAATCTATGCTGGACCCTTATTTTCTAAATTGGTACAGATTTAAAAATTCATTCTGAAATGTTTCCAAGGATTAATGCTAGGTTAATTATTTGCAAGATTAAAAATCCTTTCTTTGGAAAACTGAGATAATATCTACTTTTTCTATGCTACCTGCCTTTAGGTACAAACTAACATTTCACATTTTTCTTCTTATTTGTGTCAGTTACTTAGTTTTGGTTTTAGGTTGGCTGACCATATTTTTAATGTATTTATGCATTTAACTAACAAGAACTGGGAATTTATCTTGCCACCGAATATAATCATGGTTCCAAGATATTCAGATCTATTACTAGCCCAAGGAACAGATTAGAAAAAGCATTCCTCCTAAAATAAAAAAAAGAGACTTCAATATTATCATATGGTGTAAAATGAATAATTAACAGTAGATTCCATCCTAATATGGCCCTGTGGCCCTGGCTACACATCCTCATCTATCCACACTTTGGTCTAGTCTACACAGGACAGAACAAATGGGGAGAAGCTGAGGGAGGGAAGTGACTGCGATTATAAAAAAAAGCAACACCAGGGGTATTTGCGTGATGAAGAGGTTTTGTATTTTGACCATGTCAGTTTCATGATATTACAGTATATATAACTACAGTATATATAATATATATTACTGTGGGATAAACAGCCTATTCATGATGCCACTTGTAGTGCACAGGTATCAGGCTCACCAATTTGTGTAGGTTATTGTTTCTAGCAGTTACACAGACACACTAGGCAGGGCAAGGTCAGAGCAGGGGTGTCAGGGAAATAGGCGAGTGAACCTCTCCTCCCAAAGAAATCTTCATATTCTTTCTCTGGCCTATCTCCCTGGCTCTCGTGCATGCTTTAGTGCTCTCTCATGCCCTCTGACATCCTTTATCCCTTTTCTTCTAGGCTCAGGTGTGCACACTTACACATGCACACACCCACTGGATCTCACAATCATGGGAAAGATGCAATATCCTAGGTGCTGGTTATATAGGTTAATGAAGTAAAAAGACTGACTAACCCTACAATTACCATTGGGCAAAACTGGGTAAAAGGTATATGGGATATTTCTGTACTATTTTTATAGCTACATGTGAATTTATATGTATTTAAGTAAAATTTGCATCTAAGTATTTAAATAAAAATTTAATAAAGCATAGTTCCATCTTCAGAACATAGAAACAAGTAAAGTGGTCCCTCACCTTGTCATAAGCTGGGTGGTAGAACTGAATTCATGCCTGGGAAAAAGCAAGACCAATTTGATTCCCAAGTGTGTGAGCCTCTGCCATGACAGGCCATGGTTGTGTATGGCTGTGAGCAATGCTAGCCCTAGGAATGTTCTCATGATGTGATCTGTAGGACCTGGCTAGGCACCACTATGCTGGAAGTTTCCAGCTATTCCATTTCCCCGCAGGACATGTCTGCGCTGTCGTCACTGGAGAGGCAGGCAGGAGGCAAGAGAGGTGGTGGGACCTCGCCCCCTTGTTGCCTGATTGCAGAACTTTGTTTTCTCATTCTCTGGGAAATTCGGGTTGATTCTAATGATCGTTATTGTCCCTGCCTTCCAACACACCACTGGCTCCTACAGCTCCTTATAGTTACAGTTTCTTATAATCATGTCTTAATTAAGGCACGAGAAGACCAGCAGTGACCATAGGAAGAGATAGAGAAAATACAGTTTTGATGTACTGTGAAGTACCCATGAATGCTCATCAGCTATGCTTTACACTAGTTTTAGCTGCAGAAATGCAGCCATTCTGAAGCTTGTATTTAGAGAAAATAGCTACTCACTCATGTGAACAAAAGGGGGAAAAAAAGGTTTTCCAGGAAATGTGAAGAATCATTAGCTTCACAGATTCTGAACAGAAAGTATAATTGCCCACAATATCAGGCAAAAACATATTTTAAAGCATTTGTGAGCAAAATGGAAACATGCCCCACCAAGCCATTGTCATCAGAATCAAACCATATTCAAATGATTACATGCACTCTGACTCAATCAAGTGCAGAAACAGTTATAATTAAGAATGTTGGCAGTGAAAGCTTTCCAGAAACGTGCTTAGAAAAGATGACTTCTACCCACTTTTATTACCTTTGAGTTGTGATAAATTACAGTAATTTCTTATGCCTACAGTGAGAGAGAATGGAAAGATAATATTCACCCGATTTAGGACTGTTTAAATTTTCTATAGCGAAGCGTTGAACAATCACTTACAAAAACATAAAAGGTGATAAAAGCTTTCTGGTCAAAATGTACTCTATCATGGTAGCAATAGCATAGATGATACATAATCATTTGTGGAAAATCCCAAGAGTCTAAGAAGTAATGTGTATGAAACGGGGATAGGGAGCCGAGAGATGATACAGCATCAATAAACAAAGCTCCTCTTTCATGGGCTGCAGTCCTGAGAAATAAGCCTTGCTTCTTTTCCTCCCTGTTCTATCCTTGGTGTCCTTTTCTTTTCTCTCGTCTTTCTTAATTGGCCTACGTCGCTCCTTTCATAAAAATGGCATGCTTCTTTTCCCTTAATTTTCTCCTAATGAAAAGGTACTCCTTGTACTTAATCCTACTCTTTGCCGTGCCCACTGGAGGGAGAGTGGGTAAACAGCAGGGGATCCAGGGAGAAAAGGGAGCCCAGCGTTTCCACAGAAACGTGCCCCGCTGGGCAGCGCGTTGGTTGCGCGTAGGGCCTGCAGGGGGCGCTGTGAGCTGGGCGATGAGCACAAGGCGCCACTGTCCGGACGTCGCGCCCCGCTTGCAGGGCAAACAGGAGGCAAATCTCCACGAAAGAGAGGGACTTCTAGGAAAACCAGTGTAATTCGCTCAAATCAAGTTGTTAAATATGGCCGTTGGTGGCTTTCTCTAAGACACAGAGGAATCGTGTTCTAACTAGCTAGTTAGGGCAGAGCTGACCTCAAACTCAGAATGACAGCCTGCCCCTTTACAACCCCCTCCTCCTTCCCTCCACCGTGGCCCTGTTGCTTTATTTACAAGGTAAACGTCATACTGAAAGAACATTCTCCCTTTTTTAGCGGTTCTCAGATTTAAGCTAAAGCAGTGTCCCATTAGAACAAAATAGCACAAATTTTTCAAATAAGAGAGTTGTGAATTTAGGCAACGCCTGACACTTTTATAAAAAGCACACTCCGGTTGTAAAAAGTCACTAAATTAGGGTGCTTTAATCTAGTCATATCTGCTTTTAAACATTAGGTACAAGAAATATTTTCTGGGGAATTATGTATTTGTGTGATCCTTTTGGGAATTTTATTATTATTCCAACCTCCTCCTCTATTATGAGTATACTTGTCTCTTGGACAGAAAAATTAATTTTGGCTCTCAGGGTATTTTTAAAAGCAAGCTGTTCAAAATCTGGTGGTAGGGCCGGCAACTTGGACATCACCTGGGAGCTTGCTAGAAATGCAGGATCAATGCTGGGCGCGGTGTGCCTGTAATCCCAGCAACTCAGGAGACTGAGGATAGGAATCACTTGAGTCTGTGGGTTCGAGACTACCCTGGGCAACATAGTGAGACCTAGTCGCAAAAAGAAAAAAATGTAAGGTGTTTCTGGCCTTTTGAATCAGTATCTGCACTTGAATAGGATGCCCGGGTGGTTTCTTATGAGCACTAAAGTTTGACAAGAACAATGCTAAGCTGTTTGTGACTCAAGTGGACAGAGGGCTTCCCCCTTCTCCTGCCTGCATCGAGTGGGGTTCCTTACTTTGGTGTTCCTGCCTATCAAGAATGAGCGTGAACATGACTCACTGAGAAGAGAACAAGATGATGTGTCCTTAAAAATCAAGCTAGAAGAGGGCCAGGCATGGTGGCACATGCCTGTAAGCTGCAGCCTAGGAAGCTATGGCCGGGGCCAGGGATGGTGGTTCGAGTCCCGCTGTTGGCACATAGCGAGACCTAATTCCAAAATAATATAGCTGGGCATGGTAGCGCACGCCTATAATCCCAGCTACCTGCGAAGCTGAGGCTGGGGATTGCTTGAGCCTGTGGTACCTTGGGCAATGAAAAATAGCAAGACCTAGTCTCAAAAAAAAAAAAAAAAATCAAGCTAGAGGAATAATGGAGAAAAGGAGCTCTTGAGGTTTCTTGTATATTCTTAGATGGGACTTTTTGAATGTGATGCTGCTATACAAGGGAGTTTTGAACGTTCCATAAGAAAAACTCATGGGAGTTGAAAAATGCAAACAAGTTTCTCAGTGGGCTTGATTCACTTGTAATAGACACCTTAACAGATAAACTGTCAATTTTGGAACATAAGGGCACTTGTTTATAAACTAGTTTTCACAGGCATCATGTTCTCAGGATTTGTTTCATTCTATCATCGAATATAAACATATGTTTTGTGTACAACAGGTATACCGAACTATCTTTGAAAATAATAACAATGGGTAAATATTGAGTAAACTATGCACAAAGTTTTAGCTTAGATAAAAGGTTTCCTGATTATTTAAAAGTCAGTATTTATTGCTCCTAATTCAAGGGTCTAGGTACAAAAACATTTGTATCCAAGTTGTTCTGAAGAAACTGTTCCACATAAACAGTCATATATTTGTTCATTTCTTCATGCATTTCTATTGTTACTAATTTTGGGACAAATTATTTGATAATTTATAGTTCAATTAAATTTAAGGATTTTGGAATTTATGGAACTAAACACATGTTAATTCATTTATTATGTGCTAAGCAAATTGATACTTAAATGTTGATATGCTTAAATTAAAAACTTAAGAGCTTTTAACACATTACTCTATAAAAGTCATAGAGTTTTAGCACTGGAGACTTTAGAATTAACTCTCCAGAAATTCCCAAATAGTAGACTGGAATCATTCACAACCACTTAAAGCCTGACTTGTCAGTTCTCCTGGTGGGCTGGTACTGTGGTCAGAACACTTATTTGGGAAGTCTGGTTTGGGGAAAGAGGCACATGGACAGCCATTTGTCACCAGAGCCCCCAACAGACCTCAATAATATCTAGGAGCACCTGTGCCCAGGTGTTCAGGGTCCTTGCAAACAGTGGTGAAAGAAAAGCCTGCGTCCTGCTCTGAAGCTTAGAGAAACTGATGGTTCAACTGTGAATTAATAACATTTGAAAATTTTCATCAAATACAGAAGTGATATGGAGCCACGAGTGACTAATATTTACAATGATGATGACGTTCAGCTATTGATTAAGATCTCTTGTAGTGATTGTTTCAGTGTTGAGCTAGAAATTTTGTTTTTGTTTTGTTTTTTTTGAGACTAGGTCTTGCTATTTTTGCCCATGGAACTGCAGGCTCATGTTGCCTGAGATAATACAGACTCAAGCAATCCCCAGCCTCAGCTTCCCAGGTAGCTAGGATTACAGGTGCGTGCCACCACAGCCAGCTATTTTTTTGGGACCAGGTCTCGCTGTGTTGCCCCTGATGGAACTTGGACTGCAATCCCAGACCCCACCGTGACTCCATAAGCTGTCACTTACAAGCATGCACCACCGTGCCTGGAGAGCTAGAAATATATTTATGCCCCAAATCAATGAAGAAGTAAATATGAACAGATGTGTGTGTGTGTGTGTGTGTGTTTGTGTGTGTAACAGGATTCAACCAAAAGTGAAGCTGAGTTTTATTCAAAGTTAGTTCTCTATGTTGAGCTGAGTTTTATTCAAAGCTAGTTCTCTATGTTGATTCTTATAGTGAGTGGCTTTACAGATCTTCTAAAACAATATGGCCTGATATGATGAAGAACATAGGGCTCAAAAGTTACAGGATAAAATAGTGACACTTTCTACTCAAGTCAAACCCAAATTGATTTTGATCATAAGTGTAGTTTCTTGATCATTAAATTTGAACACAATAAGAGGAAGGATCATGATGTAATAGATGCTATAAATAAAGACAATGGGTTGGTCCCTCAAACTGCTAAACAAAAACCTGAAAATTCTATAAAATATCTCAGTATTCAAAAGTACAACATCTGTGGATTGCATATGAAAATTCCATCAAGTGAATTTATCTGAAAGAGTGTTCCAAAATGAAGCTTCTGTTCTTGCTCGGTGATATGTCAGGGCTAATGCAACCCTAAGTTTATTTATACATGTACAGTAAGTACAAATGCTGGAAGAGAAAGAGAGACACCCTTTGGAAGCATTTAAAGAATTATCTATTAAAATAAAAATTATCAGTCCATTTAGTTTTTAATTCTTCTACCCGTTCTAAAGTTTTGGATTAGAATACAATGTAGGTTGTTTAATTTTATGCAGTTTAAAATTCTCAAACCATTCATATTTTCACTAAATCCTTTCTACTAGGAAAGGATGTTTTCTTGTCAGAGAAACAATGAGGAAACCTTAGCAGATCAGCAAGGTCATCTTGAAAGGCAAAGACTCTGTTCCAGGTGAAGTCAGCTTCATGTGGTGGGTTTACATTGCTCTGGCATTGAAAAGGCAGCAGAGGACATGTTTTCTAGCTACTGGGACTCAGGTCATTAGGGAAGCTACTCTGTGAGACTCTGAAAATTGTTACCTCTCTGTAGATTTCTAGGGCATGACTCTAGATGCCTTTCCCCTTGTTTCTCAGTAACAGGTGCAGCCACCAGTTCTTCTAATGTGACACTCATAAAAATGACGGAGAAATTGTATCATCTTGGTCATAATCAATGAGTTGATGATTAAGCTACTCATTTATCTAGTTCCATTAGTTATCTGCTCACTTAACAATTATGTATTGTATACCTACTATGTTTCAGGAGCAGCAATGGGTGCTGGAAAACAGGGAATAGTTCATCTAATTCTTATCCACTTGGTTCTTGTAGTTTATTTTTAGAGCAAATTTCCACATGGTGGGAGGAAAAAATATGAGCACAAACAAACAGAAAAGGGAAAAGCAAAACTAATGTGCTTCCCAGCAATAGATCTTATAGACAAATAAATAGGATTCAAAGATAGAAAATAAAAGGGAGTCTATAGATTCCTGGCTTGAGCAACAGGGCAGAGTGATGATGGGGGAAGGAGCATGGAGGAGGGTTGGAGGGAAGAACGTGCAAATGTTTGATGTGGGCGTGTGCTTGGCACAGTTCTGGAACAGCAGGGAGGGAAGTGGGGTTAGAGTAGAACAGAGGGAAGAAAGGAAAAGAAGAGGGAATTGGAGGGGAGCTGTATGTGCACATGTAGAACACATTGACCTTTGTTAGGACTTTGGCTTTAAGTTTGAGATGGGGAGCTGTTCAGAGAAACACCATATGCTTTAGGTATTCACAGGGTCATCTGCTAGCTATGTGCATGAGAGATTGCAGGGAGTTGTGGGTGAAACTGAAGAGACTGGTATAAAGTTGCTACAGGAATCAGATAAGAAATGGTGGTGAAGTGCCAAGGAATGGTCCTGGGAGGTGAGCAGTTGAGCTGCATCATAAGATATACATTTCTTCTGACAACAGAACCGATTAGAATTGTAAATAAATTGAATATGGGATACAAGGAAAAAAGAAGAGTTAGGGTCACCTCAAGGTCTTTGATCTGAACAAGGAGAAAATTGGTGAAATTATCAAATTAACCAGGGAGACTAAGGTAGGAACAAGCATGGAAAAGAGACAGAGTTTTGATTTGGGATTTGTTAAGTTTGAGATACTATAAGTCAAGATGGAGGAAGAAGTTAGAGATCTCAGTCTAGAGTGCAAGAGTGAGTTACAGATGGTGATGTCCATTATAGAATTCATGGTATGGATTACATTTAAAGCCATGGTAGTTGTTGAGACCACCTGGGGGTGGGACACAGCTCTGAGGCTCTCAAATGGAAGAAGTTGGAGCAATGAGGGCACAACAGCATTTTAGTTGGGAAAGAAGCTTCTGTGAGGGAGGTCCCAAGTCAGGAGAGTGTGACTCCTATGAGGCAAGTAAAGAAAGAGTTTCAGAGACTTGGAGTAGCAAGAGTAGTAACGGGTCTGGTGCTGCTAGTGGGTCAAGCAGGATGGGTGTTGAGAGCTGACAATTTGAATTGGTAATGGGAAGTGACAGCAAGAGCAGCTATGGAGCATAATGGGTGCAAGAGAGAGACTCTGGTGGGATGACCTGGAGGCCTCAGGAACATAGCATATTTAAGGCTTTTACTAGGAAGTAACAGCGAAGTGTGGCAAGAGTGAAGATGAGATGTGAGGTCAAGAGAGGGGCAAGTTGCATGGTAAGAGGAAAGAAAGAGCTCAGTTGAGAATATGTCATGGCTGTGCTACCTGGTAAAGATTCCAGTGGACCTGCGCAGGGAAGAAGTATGCAGAGAAGGGCGTAGCTCAGAGTAAAGGTCACAATGCATAGTGCTGGCAATTGAAAGAACACTCCTTTGTTCTAATTGATAGAATGGAAACCCAAGGGCTCAAGTTAGTTATCCAAAGGTAATTCCCAGAGTTTTTCCTTTTAAATGATACTGTCGGTCAGATTTTTGGGAGGTTGAAAAGAAATTTTTTCCTATTTACTACCTGTAGGTTATCTCATTAATGGGTCAGGTATAAATCTTTGCACAAATTTGACTTCTGTTTGCAATCATGGTAGAGGAAAACTTAGTATTTGGCTAAGAGTTGTCCCAAAGGCCAACCAAAATATTGCAAGAGGTGGTCAGACTTAGGAAAGTGAAACTAGATTTTCATTTTGAGTTATGTATTACTTATTTAGTATAGACTTTGGATGTGCTGAGTGTGCTTCATGAGAGAAGCAACATAATAAATGGCACTCACACTTAAAACTCATTTTCACATGACTTCTGTTCATTTAAACCTTAAGTTAACTGCATAAAGTTAGGATTATTTATCTATCCTGGTGTAACTGAGAACTGACGATCCAGTGCTTGATTATTTTCAAGTGGAGGGCCAAGAGGGGTCTGAATCTGGGGTTTGTTTGATTATGAGATGAAATTAGCATTAAAATATATAAGTTAATTCATCTTAAGTCATCTATACTCTTCATGAAACAACAAACTGGCAGAAGCAGAAAAAAGAGAAAAGAACTGGCATGCTAGATATGATTTGAAACAATGTAACTGCTGAGTTTTAAAAAAATATTACTTGAGGAGCATAAGGTAGAGGTAGCTGCAACCTCCTTTATTAGAGACATTGACAAACTCTAAGGTGCTTAGAACAAGGGGATCAACTATGCAATGACCCTCATTCAGAATTGCACCTCACTTGGATGCATCCTTTGGGGGAGATGCTGCATGATACTGAAGTGCAGACCTCACTCCAGCCCGATTAAATCAAAGTCTTTGACACATGCCTGGCTATTTGTAGCTACAAAATCTCCCCAGATGATTTAATTTGCACGCAGTTAGAAGATAGGCCACCAGAGGTGGGGGAGGAGGGAATAAGAAGCAAAGGTTGGAGGGGATCCAGTGGACTATGGTAGAGGACTATGGATGCCTTGGTGGTGGGTGTGAATGTGGTGACACATCCGGAGGGGTGTGAAGTATACATCTGCATCACCTCTAGTATTGTAAGTCAATGTTACTTTAATAAAAAATAGTTCAAAATGTTGCAATCAGGATTGAGATAATGAATAGTGGTCTCTCCCCTCAAAATACCAGGAACTGGCTGACATAAGCAGAAGTGTTTTATTGAAAAAATGGAAGCACTAAAAAGAAAACTATCAAGCAATGAAAAGACATAGAGGAACAATCAATGCATATTTTTAAAAGCAAGAAGCCAATTTGAAAATATTAATACAGTAGGGTTCCAACTATATGACATTGGGGAAAGATGATGGAGACAGTAAAAAGATTGATGATTGCTAGGAAGAAGAGAGGAATGAAGAGATGGCACAAAGTGGTTTTTAGGGGAGGGTCTGCCTGATACCACATGAAGAATTATTATAACATTGTCACAACTCATAGACTAGTCAACACAAAGAATGTAAACTATGGGCTTCGGGGGTTGTGTTAATGTAGGTTCATCAGTTATAACTGTGATGCGAGATATTGAGAATGGAGAGTCATATATGTACATGAAGAGGGTATATGGGTACCCTGTACTTTCTGCTCACTTTTGTTGTGAATCTAAGATTCCTCTTTAAAAGTAGTGTATTTAAAAAAATAATAAAGGATGAGACAGCCTCTGAAGAAGTTTTATTGGGTCATTGTCTTCTGAGCCTCAGTGGAAAGTAATGATGACCAAACTAGGTGGAGAGAGAACTAGCTAAGCTGGATCAATAAGCATTTTTGTTTTTTTCTCTCCATAATATTAGCTGAACAAGTTTATTTGATGCAATAAAAAATGTGTTGACTATTGCTGTGTGCCAGGTACTTCTTAGAGATCAAGATTCATGATGTCTTTAGCGAAAAGAACCCATATTCATCAGATGATAAAAATACTTCATGATAAGTACTAGTAAAGATTTCTACCAGAAACTGGCAAACTGGTAACCAATTCCGTACTGACAATTTTTTCCTATTTATTGAGTTAATGCCAGCATGAGACTACTGTGTAAATTTCAGGCACACTTTCTCAGGTACCTCCAGCTATATTTTCTCAGCTCAGTGAGGGTACACATCAGCCCATGCCCTCCACCAAATCATCACCAATTAAACAGCCTTCTCTACTTTTTCCTGCTCCATTCTTTCCCCTCTGGTAACCATCATTCTGCTGAATATACTGAACATTTGGCTTGATTATTCTAGCAAACCTGCTTGCTTTCAGATGACTGATTTTCTAGGGAAGATGATGAGAACTGCAAGGACAAGTTCCTATAGTTACTATAGTTAACTGCAACTCCTTTGAATAATTTCTCATTCTACTAATAAACATCAAGCCAGATTCATTTTTAGTGGATTGCTAAATGTTATTTATTTGAACTGACTTTTTATACTATATATATATATATCAGTAAATCTATTCCACTTTATTCTGGGAGCAACAAGGACTGGTGCTACATTAACTCAAGCAGATGATGGAAGGAGATAGATCTAGACTCCACTAATATTACTGTGCAATGTGACAGTCAGATGCTAGAAGATATAAATTGCCAAGTTAAAAAGTAACAGAAAGAAGCAAAAAATATTTTTCTGTTATTGGGAAAACAAGTTGAGAAATAAGAATTCTTTGCTTAGTCTCTCCTAACCCAAAATTAGTTTGCTTACCTCCCCCACCATCTCCCAGCAGCTGCTCCCCTACCTCCACCCTCCTACTTATTAGAAATAATTTTCAGCAGCTGTCTGAAAAAAGTTCTCCAGCAATTGCCAACTTCTGGGTTTTGGTAGCATCCATAAACTGTTCCAGTAACTCGGTGCCAGAAATTTTCTCTTGGCAACTGCAGGATACAAGAAGTTCAGATCTCCTTTTTAAATCTCAGTAAAAGACAGTTCAATAGCTCATCTGCCATGTACCAAAAGCCTGACAAAGTAATTAATCAAAAAGAATATGTAATGGAAGTGTTAGTACTTGTGGTAATGGAGGGTTCTTACAATCGAGCATTCTGAGAAATCATATGTGGCATGCACATCATCTGGAACATCATGGAATGTTGGTCATGCCCTTTTCAACGTTCATTTTAGAGAATTTCTGCCTGAATGTTTGGAGGGGTGGGTACCATTCCAGAAGGGTAGAGTCATGTAAGGGGATGGAGGTTGTTCTTGCAAGTGGGACTGCTTTGCTGACTTGCCTTTTGCTGCTGGCAGGAGACACTTATCATGGAAAGAGATGGTGGCAATGGGTCCAATCATTGCCTTCTTTCAACTTGGCCCAACTTCTTGTAAAAAAGTCTTATCAAAGTATAACATAATACAAAATTGCACACAAATTATAAGTTTACAGCTGAATGAGTTGTCACTAAATGAATATATTCATGGGACCAATTCCTAATCAAGAAAGTATTATTATTACCCCAGAGGCTTCCTGCCAATCACTATCTACTTCCCCTCCCCCAAAGGTAACTAATATCCTGGCTTCTAACACTAAAGATTTATTTGGCCTGTTGTAACTTTAGATAGTGAAATCAAAAAGTATGACTTCTTCATTCTACACATTTATGAGATTCATCTCATTTAGTATGCTATAGTATGCTATACCTGGTATAACTATTATTTTGTATGCATATGGCAGAATTTATTTGTCCATTCTATTGTTAATGACATTTCTTGTCTGGAGTTAAAAATAATGCCTCTTTGAATATTTTGTAGGCCTTCTGGTGCATGTATTTCAGTTATGTATCTGACAAAGAATGGGAATATTGTCTTATTAGCTATTTATTTTGGGGCAAATGACAGCCCACCATAAGCCCAAAGTATCCTTACCTGTCTTTCTTCAGTATGTCAAACTTCAAGCCATATCCATCCTGACACTCAGCAGGTATTATAGCTGGTCATATAGAAATTAAGTCGCCACAGTGTGACTGATGTTCATGCATCAGGGAAAGGGTGCTGTGAGCTGGTTGTTAACTGTGCTGGCTATGACAGGTGCAGAGTCCTGAGCTATTATTGTATGAGTGGCTCCTATTCTGGATCCATCAGTTTATTCAGTGATTTTTAGAGTTGGGGGACCAGCACTATCATCAGATGTACCTATTCTGACTTATTACATCTCAAAGCTTAGGCAACTGTGGCAAGTAACCCTGCTTGTTTAAACAGGAATCTCTCTTTGGGGTCTTACCACTTGGTAGAATTCTTCCCTGACAGCCTTTTTTCAGCTGTGGTGTATAATGCTGTGTAGCTTTCCAAAGTGTTACATAATATTTTCTATTGTTCTTGTGATTTAAACATTTTTTTCAGAATGCACTATAACAAGTATTTCATTGTCCACTATATACATGGTATTATCATATTCTCAAATAGGACAATTCTTATAAATGTAGGTTAAGCAATTCTTTTACAGATGAGGGACTGAAGACAGAATAAGTAATATTTTTGAGTTTATACAATGATAGCAAAAGTTGCCACTTCATATATCAATAGTTATCTATTTCATGGTAGTCCCTGCATTGCTTACTTAAAAATTTTTTATTATATCTATTTTTTTCATTGTTATTTACTCCTATGTTCTTCCACCACCATGTCTCCTGTGGACCATCAGCCTAGTTACTTGTGCTCATCCCTTCCCTGATTTCACCCTCCATCCTTTGCAGTACACTTCAGTTCTGTTATCAGTTTGTTAAGTTTAACTGTGCCTTGTCCTTTTGTTTGTTTTCCCTAAATCCCACATATAAGAGAGACCATCTGGTATTTATCATTTTCTTTCTAGCTTATTTCCGCTAGCACGATTATTTCTAACTCCACCCATGTTGCTACAAATGACATGTTTGTCTTTTTTGATTACCGAATGGTATTCCATTGTATAAATATACTACAACTTTTTGATCCATTCATCTGTTTTGGGGCATTTGTAGATCATGCTGCAATAAGCATACAAATGCAGGTTTCCTTTTGAATTAATGTTTTGGTGTCCTTTGGGTAGATTCCCAGAAGAGGGATTGCTGGATTGAATTGTAGCTCCATTTTCAGTAGTTTGAAGATCCTCCACACAACTTTCCATAGTGGTTGGACTAGTTTGCATTTACATAGGTACTTTTTAATGTGAATTCTCTCATTATTAAATAATGCCATGAGATAGGAAATATTACCATTCTCAGTAAAGGATTAAAAAACTGGTATCTGGTAAGCGTGATTCACCTGTCCATAGTTACAAAAACTCTTAAGTTGTAGAAGTGTGATTTCAATCCAGGGTTTTCCTGACCTCCAGACCCAAGCACTGCTATCTGTCACACTAGTTGTGTAGATCAATAACTGGGGGAGTTACAGATGGGTCCCTTGACCTCAAAATCTAAAACTGAAGCTCATTCCTCTGTACATTTTGCCAGGACCTCAACCCTTAACACTATCTGTCAACATGAGTTTCTATATCCTCATCTGACATATAATTGAATGAGGAGTGGAATGATCAGCAACCAGGGAAAGAAGAGAGAGGGAGAGAATGGAAGGTTTGTCTAATTCTTGTACTAGATCATTGGTCTCCAAATAAAAAATTGTGCACTGAAGAATTGAATTCAGAAGGGGAGTAGAAACACTTAGATATCTAGTAGAGTAAATGTGGCTATTTTGAACCTTGTATTTTAAAATTAATTGTGGCTTTTAAAGGTTACTGGTATCATGATCATCATCTGGAACTCTCAGTCTCCAAGGGAAACAAATCTGGAAGTCAGGAGGGGTGTATTTGTGTGTGTTTGTAGAACACCAATGAATCAGAAAGTTAGCAGTCACTCATGGTTTTTCACCTCAGAGGCTGAAGTGGCCTCAACCTAGATCCAAGAGAGCAACCTCTAGGAGGAACAGTTCCATAATTAACTTTTCACATCAACCCAGTTCCTGACTTCCTTGCTTAGGGACCTTGGCTGCTCTTGGGGCTGGACTTATTCTCCATCATAACCTAAAAGTCAAAATGCCTTTCCTACTCATCTCCTCTGAGGCTTAGTGCTAGCATGTGTCATTGGGAATATTATGCTTTTTCTCAGACCCTGAATGTGTTAAAGGGAAAGTTATGTAACATTTCTACCAGTCATAATTTCCAGACACCATTCCAAAGAGATCCTGGGAAAATTATTTTATGTCACTGAAAAATCATTTTCAAGGTTTTATATATTTTGAAACCTGCATTTAAGTGGTAGGTTCTTTAAATTCCCACTCATACATGTGGGTGGGAGTGGGGAAGGAGGCTCACACAGAAGGGAATTTTGAAACATTCCCCAGTTACCAGGATCTCCATGAGGAAATGTACCCTCACCAGGAGAGATAGATTCATTATCAACTTCTGTGATCCAAGTGGTCATTTCAGGGAATAAACTGAAGGGAATATGTTGAAGAAAGAACATGCAATAATTTCAGAGAAGTGTGGATCATTGAGAATATGCATGTACAGGTGGAGGGAGAGGTTGGGGGGGTGTTACACAACCTTATATTTTAGGGAAAAATTTTGAGAGTTCTGTTGGTTATTATTTTATATTAAAAAGGAAATCCATGTTTAGTCTTTTTATTTCGAATTTTTCATATAATATGTTATGGTCACCTGTTCTTGTGAAAAGAAATTATGTTAATATCATCCCAAGGATATCTAGGACAGGAAATAAGTATGTTTTGATTCTGAAAGGTGTTGCAAATCAGTGGTAAGTCTGATGATTCAGAAGGACTTGGTCAGAAAAATGTCTTGCATTTTTATACTAAATATGGTTTCTTTCTGTACAAGAAAGCAACTAATCTAATAATGAAAGCTAACAAGAAGTTCTTTGATTTAGTATCAATGTCCTGGGGAGAGGAGGTGTCCTATTCCATGATTGGGGGGACATGTTGGTGTGCATGTGTCTGTAAAACCGAAATGGGATGGATGACTCTTCCAAAGCAGTGCGTCACATTCATTGTTTTGTTTTTGATTTTTACCAGCCCCTTACTTTGCACTGTTGTCAATGAGACTTACTCAGGAAGTTCTGATTAAAGATATTGAATCTAAAAGACAAAAGTTAATTGTGCACATCAGAGTCTTGAACTAATTACCTTTTATGATGCACATAGAAAGCAGGTCATGCCTTTCATTTTTTTGGGTGTAGGAAAGAAAAGATCTGCTGATGGAAGGATCTAGGTTAGCAATATAAACCGGTTTCCTAGGAGTGTGAGCTGAAAGTGCAGCTTTCTCAGGGCTGCTGGGAAGCACTCACTAGCAGCTCTGACACAGACCTGTGTATGGCAATTGAAATAGAAACTGAGAGGCTCAAAATCAACAAGCTAAGAACAAATGCCACTATAGTGGGGAGAACATATGAACGGCAGGAGAAAGCCTAGGAGTAAACAGTGGGACAAGGATGGAATTCAGGGTTCATGTGGGTCCTGCCATAGAGGTGCAGATGGGTGCTGTCCAGACTCCAGCAGCTCTTGGCAGCCCCACCAACTCTAGAGCCTGTTAAGTCACATTAACCTACCACCCACACCTGCATCTGCCAAACTCTCCTAGCTTCTAAAACAACATGTCCCAGCCCGCTCTCCCCCTCAAATCCATTTGACTTTGCTGCTTTCTTTGCCAACCCATAGCTGATGAAGGACCAAGCCATTTACAATTGCCTCCACAGTGTCTAGCAAATTTCTTTCCTCACTGGGCCTAACCATGGTGGGGTTCTTCGGTTCAGTCTCCATTTGCCTCTCTACATAAAAGTTAATCTTAAAGACCACAGTAATTTGTTTTCTTCACAAGTGCAGACCTCCAGTGTTTCCCCTCACACACTGAACCAAGCTCAAGCCTATGGGAACCCATCCGAACCCTGGAATCAGGCTCCAGCACTCTTGTGGGCTTAAAGTCCTATTGCTGTATTTTTACCATGCAAATTACACCTGATGGTCTTTGAATATGCCTGGCTCACCCCCTCTGTTTACAGTACCTCTTCATTTTCATCTCCACCTCTACATCTACTTGTCAGTATTCTAGCTATATTTCTAAAGATTCAGTTTAAATACTGCAGCTTCCAGGGATCTTGCTTCATTATCAGACGGGATCTATCCCTTCCCTTTCTAACAGGTTCAATGAAATATTACTTACATTTGCATGTTCAATGAAATATATATATTTGCATGTTCAATGAAATATTACTTATATTTGCACAACCTTCCACATTATAGCTGTCTTTCTACTTATTTTTCATAAGCAGTCCCTTTGGTTTAAGTATTTTTTAATTGAATATGATACAGATGTTCATGTAAAACTATAACTGTAAAATCTTTAAAAATAAAGGTTTTCTCCTTTCTTTGCACTGTGATTATACTCCTTTAATAATAACTGTTCTGATAGTGGAATTTCAGCAACTTTAAATGTTTTACCCTTGAATGTTTTGTGTGCAAGACAGACTGTAGCATAGATGTCCAGGGTGGGTTGACCAGGAGCAGAGGATGTCATTTTAAAGCTTAAACCAAATTTGTATAGTATATTATCATTAAATAAAAGAGAAACTTTAAAACCTAAGAGTCTTTGCTACTCAAATTTTCATAAATTCAATAAATTCATAAGTTCAATTCACATTTTCCATCCAACTGATTAATTAAATCCAACTGATTATTTATCTGTGTACCTTGATTTGATTAGAAGATAGCTTTTCCTGCTATTTTTACTGCCCATTTAAAAACTAGATGGAACTTATATATTCCAAATTTGTCCTCAGTAACCATTGTGGTCTGGAGGTACAAAGACTACCTCAATGGTCATTTAAGTTCACTTTTGCTCCAAGATTTTAAGTACAAAACATTAGATGGAAATCAATGTTACCAGACTTATCACATAAGGAAGGACTTTGCTGGTATTTATGGCGCATGTTAGATTAGCTTGGGAAGAAGTAGGGCAAAATTTCAGAGTCCCCTTTGAGTGGACTGATGTGTTTTTGAGAAAGAAGGAAGTACTGACAATGACTCATAAAGATTCATCAAATCTTTTTCCTCTTAGGCTGTTAAGTTAGTTGTACAACGATGATGTCACTGTGATATGTCTTCAACTCTTGGGTGGTTAGCAAGTTAGGAAATTTGGTTTGTACTGCATGGAAGGGTTGAAGAGACAAGGGAATGAATCCTTTCAGAAATCAAGAGGACTTCACGCTAAATATTCTGAAAGTTATAATCTCAGTTAACAAAAGCATCTGCAATTACTCCTGTAATAAGCTCTGCTACTTCTCTACAGATATTCAATGTACCTTTTGTTTCTCTGAACAAGAAAATGCTTTCCCTTCCTTTCATGCTTATATTTGAATTTCTGGTTGAATATGTTTGACCTCATGTACTGTGACTTGTTTTATTAAGTTGTATATTTTAATCACAACAGTTCTATCTTTTGTTAAGGAAGGTTACAGGGCACAAATTCAATCTAATAAAATTAATCTGTTTCTGCACAGTAAATGGACAAACCAAAGAATTATTTAGGAAAATAATTCTATTCGTAACAGATTAAAATGATAAAATAGGACTATATAAGGAAGTGTAACACATACTCTGAAAATCATAAAACTATAAAATTGTCAAAAGAAATTAAAGAAGACTTAACTAAATGGAAATATATCCCATGTTCATGGATTGGGAGGCAAAATTAATGGGATGCCAATATTTCCCATATAAAGCTATGGATTGAATTCAATCTCTATAAAAATTTAAGCTGGCTTCTTTGCAGAATTGTCAAGATGATCCTGAAATTCTTATGGAAATTCAAGTGAACCAGAGGAGTCAAAATGACCTTCAAAATGTACAAAATTAGAAGACTCACACTCCTTAGTTTGAAAATTTACTACAAAGCTATAGTAATAAGATCACCAACCAAGGAAAACATTTGTATACTGAACTTCATCAAAATTAAAAACTTGTAATTCTAGTGACATTAACAAGATGTAAAATGTGTGTGTAATCAGTAAAAGAAAATGAAAAGACAATCACATAAAAGAATATTATTTTTTTGAGAAGGGATTTGTGAGTACATTAAAAAAATTCAATAGAAAAAAGACAACCCAGTGAAAAGTGAATAGGGGTTCAGAAAAGACTTTTCTCCAAAGATACACAAGTCACCAATAATTACATGAAAAAGTGCTCAATATCATTTGCTATCAGAAAAATAAAAGTAAAAACTATAATGATAGACTTCATGCCCAACAGAGCAGCTATAATAATAATGATATAGACAATAACAATTATTGGTCATGTTATGGAGAGATTAAAGTTCTCATACTTATCCTCCTTGAATGTAAAATGAACAATAATTTTGAAAAACAATTTGGCAGTTCCTCAAAAATGTTAATATAATGCATACTCAGGAAAAATGAAAACATGTGCTCCATAAAAAACATACTTTATAGTGGCATGATTCATAATAGACAAAAACATGGTAAACATTCAAATGTCCATCAATTAGATGAATGGACACATAAGATGTGGTAAATACATATAGTGAATATTGTGAGTCATAAAGAGAAATGAAGAACTGATACATACTAAAACATGGATTAACCTTGAAAACATGCTCTGCGCAAGAAACTATTCATAGAGGATCAAATATATGAAATGTTCAGAGATGAATGATGTTTGTGTGTTTCTGCATGCATGGGTATGGAAAGGGAGGGTAGTGATTAATGGAGAAATATCAGCTGTCCAAACCACAGTGTATCTCTAGACAGTGGATCTGGGGATGCAAGGAAGTAACTCCATCCACAGGGCAGGCACGGGACAAGTTGCATAGCCTGGGTTGTTTCCTCATCAAATCTTCCCTCCTGTGCTCAGGTGCTGGGTATCTGACCAGCAACAGGGTCTGTGGGATGACTCACGACCTCCTTGCTTTGTTTTCTTTGCTATCAAAGTTTGTGCTCCATTTTCTTCTTTTCCCCCTCAAGCTGTGGTAGTCTCAGCAGAGATCGACTCTGCGTTTTATTTATTTTTTAAATGCTGGAGATTCTATTTTTACTCATCTGTTCAGGTGTCCAAACTCTGAAGATATTTTCTCCCAATCAGCAGCAACCCACCCACAGTGTCAGTGTGTGCTGTGATTAGGCTTCTTAATGATGGGCCCCATTCCTGCTGGCTCCGCCGCCTCCGTGTTGCTCTTCACCACTCCCACACAGAGCTGCTACTGACAAGGGAATGTGGCTGCTTGGGGCCAAATCTGGATCCAGTGCACTGTGCCACAGAGAGGGGAAGGAGCACTGTGGAAATGGCATCTTGCTAAAAAACTAAATCAAGAAAACAAAAATGAGCACTAGACTTGTTCTAAAATTTGAAGTTCTCAGAGCAGTCTGTAAACTGCACAGGACTGGGGTACTGCTGGCCTCTTTGGCTTCCTCTCTGATCACTGCCTAGTTCTTGGCAAACCCCTGTTATTCACCCTCCTTTTGACCTCCTGAGGGTGCCTTGCATCAGTTGAAAAGATTAATACATCGTTTCCAAAAGGTTTAAAAAAGATTTTTAAATTTATAAAAGATTTACAAATCTTTTCCAAATTATAAAAAGGAAACCACTCAAGTCTCCCTCTGCCCTTTAATAACACCTTTTTATTTTTTATTTTCTTTATTTATTTTTGAGACTAGCGCTCGCTATTTTTGCCTGTGGAACCACAGACTCACGTTGGCCGTGGTACCACGGACTCAAGCCATCCCCAGCCTCAGCTTCCCAGGTAGCTAGGATTACAGGCGCACGCCATCACGCCCAGCTATTTTTTTTGGGGGACTAGGTCTTGCTGTGTTGCCCTGGGTGGGACTTGAACCATGATCCCCAGATCCTGCTGTGACCCCAAAAGCTGTTGCTTACAAGCACGTGCCACCGTGTCCGGCTACTAGCACCTCTCTTCATGGACTGAGAAAATAACTGCTTCCCTTCTCATATTTTTAAAACAATCTGTGTAGTATTTACGTCTACAGTTTTCTTCTCAGTAGTGTAAGATCGGAATGAAAGGTTTTATTGGTTTCTTGTTGCTGCTATGACAAAACCATCACAAATTTAGAAATTAACCCCCAGTAGGTCTGCTTTAAGACCAAAAAAAATGATAAAGCATAGTTTTCAGATGGAAGGATAATAATATTAAAGGGAAAACTGTAAAATGAGGAATTCAGGAAGAATAGCTGAAATTGCAAATATTTGACTAATATGTTTAAGTAACATAAGTCACTTAAAATATTTATGCTATTGAAAGCAAATACAAGACATAACTTAAGGCTTTACAGTACATGAAATTATAGTACGCAAGACTAGTATAACAAAGAGGGGGAGAGAGTACAGGGTTTTATATTGATTGGGGAAAATATTAACTCTAAGAAGAATGTGGAAAATTATGTAGTACATTGTAATCTTGGAACTATCCCTTAAGACAGCTATAAAAACAGATAGGAGTTATAAGTCAATAGACAAGTTAAAATGGAAAAAAAGTGGTATTCCAATAATTCAAAGGAAGACAAAAAAATGGAAGTAGGAATAAAAATCACAGAGACAGACATAGGTAGTTGCTTATGAGTGCTCTAGGGAAGAATCTATTCACCTTGTGTTTTTCCTTCTAGAGGCAGCCTGTATCGCTTGGCTTGGGGCTCCTTCCTTTACTTTAAAGTTGGTAGCATAGCATTGTTTATTTATTTATTTATTTATTTATTTATTTATTTATTTATTTATTATTTCTTATTTTTTCTTAGCATTTCTCTTTATTGCATTTATTTTCTAACAACAATAATACTCATTGGCAAGAAATTTATTTATATTAACAAATTGAATTTAATCACAGGTATTTGTATATTGCTTGGAAAACAAAGAACCACTGTGATAATTTGCTTAGAATGCCTCTGAAAAACCAAATAGTAAGATGTAGTTTGAAAAGAAACAAGCTAAGGAGATACATATTATAACCAAGCACAAACAATTCAGATGTGGCACTATTGTCTCTTCCATGCAAATAAACAAACATGAAAATGTACAAATTAAAAGTTTCAAGTAATATCATAGCATTGTTTAATCTTTCTTTCTTTCTAGAATTTTTTTTGTCATCTCTTTCTTTAACTCTAACCCTCCTGCCTTCCTTTATAAAATCTGTTGTAATTAAATTTCCATCTCAAGATCCTTAACCACATTTGCAATGTCTCCTTTGCAATGTGAGGTAACATATTTGTAAGTTCTAGAATTAGGATATGGACATATTTGGGACCATTATTCTACTTTCTACAGAGGTTGGGGCTCTACAGAGATGGTGCCAATACATAATTTTGCACAAAATGCTTTCATATGACTTTTATATGATGATGACTAGATAGTTATGGATATAGAGTACTAGAGAAGGAAAGTTAACTATAGATAACAGAAATAAACCTAGAAGAAATATCAATAACATACATCAATCCTGTTTCCCAGATAAAGAAAAAATATTTGTATTTGTTTAATAATATTTATAGAAAGACTGAGAGTTTGCAGTATTGAATAACTTTTTTTCTTGAACTTAGACTTCAAGAAGATATTACTTATTTTAAAAGAGTTAAACTTTCTGTGTGAAAATATCAGAGAATAAATGAGTAGACATTACAAAAAAGTATATATGATTCCAATGAATGAGTATCTGATGAAAAGAGGGGTCATCAAAGAAGAGGACTAACAGTGGTATATATGTCTTCAAAATGGAGAAATATAAGTAAAGCTTTAAATTAATTCTGCCTAAGAATTTAATGGCCCTTGATTTTAATGAGTAAGTCTCAGCAGTTTGGCAATCATCTGCTATTACTGGTGAGAACACAGGTAAATTGAGCAAAGAACGAGGTTTATAAGTGGACTTCAAAAATAAGCTGATTAATAGATATGAGTAAACTGATACAATTTTCATTGTAAATTGTTTAAAAGTTTTGCATATATTATACAGTACAAGGCTCAGTAAGTTTTTGGGTGATGTCACATACATTTAACCAAAGCCTGATATTAACAATGAACACTGACTTGTGATTCAAGGAAAAGAACAGTGGAAATAAGACACAGAAAGATAACTTTAAAGTGATCTTACTTGGACATGGTACCCAAAGAAATAAAACTCATAAAGCAGAAAATAGAATGGTGGCTACCAGTGGCTGGGGGAAAGGGGGCAGTGGGGAGATACTACTGGTCCATGGGTCCAAAGTTGTAGTTACATAGAATGACTGCCTTTAGAGATTCAATATATAGCATGATGACTATAATAATACTGTACTGAATACTGAAAGTAGGCTAAAAACATAAATTTTAGGTGTTCTTATCACATGCAACAAATGAAAAGTATATAAAGAGATGGCACATTAATTAGGTTGACAATAATTACTTTACCATATACATCAAATCATGCTTTATTCTTTATATATAGGTATATAAAGAATATATCTATATATATTCTATATATATCTATATAGATATAGATATACAGATGGTCTGTATATCTGAGTCTGTGGTACCCCAGGCAATGAGAGCCTGTGGTTCCACAGGCAAAAATAGCGAGACCTAGCCTCAAAAAAAAAAAAAAAAAAAAAAAAAAAAAAAAAAAAAAAAAAAAAAAAAAAAAAAAAAAAAAAAAAAAAAAAAAAAAAAAAAGAAAAGAAAGGAAGAAAAGTAATAAATGAATGAAGATCAATGGGGGAAAAGCAACTTAAAAGAGATTTCATAGAATGTATCATTTAGCACTTGTATTGTCATAAATTAAAATGGTCATTATCAAATGGTGAGTTTTGAGACCAAAAAAGGAAGAGTTAGCAATGGTTATTTATGCAACCAACAGAGATAATGAACACTGCAAAACATTTTATGCTTCTGAAATAAAGTTTAGGGAAATGTTAATGATAATTAAAATCAGAGCATTAAATAATCAAAATGCCTTTGTCCTTTTTTTGGCATAGATACATTGTCACATTGAAGTAAACAAGAGGATAATGAGCTTATATTAATATGGTAGATTTCCTCATGATTTCACTGTGGCTAGTATTATTTATAATACTATGAGTCATAAGACTATGAGGATCAAGAGGAAGTCACTATCTTCTGGGAGGTTTTTTCTTTCTTTTCTTTTCTTTTTTTTTGGTCTTCGATTCTTCTTAAAAAGGAATTGGAAGTCATTTGAAATTTGGGCTTCTTTTTGTCTCCAAAATTCTTTCAGAATGGGTCGCTCTGGTAGGATTTGGAGGGACTAAGGATGTGTGAACCTTTAAGTTGATTAGCTTTTTCTAATTCTCCTCCTTCACGTGAAACTAGGGATTGAATTAGGGATAATTTCTCAGGTTCTCTCAAGTGCTAAAATGTGATGATTTCAGGCAAGAGGATGATATGGGAAAATGGTAGTTAGGAAATTTAAAAGGTGAAAATAGATGACTATAAAACAACACAGGAAATTACAGGAGTCTGCCTAATCTTTCCCACTTAATCTCAATCCTTGCTGGCCTGAAGATAGGTTATCATTTACCTGCTTTGCCTTCAAAGGAAAGTGAGTTATTTCTAACCTCTAAACCTTTAATAAACTATAATCTCTACTAGCACAACACCCTTTATCTGAGGGTTACAAACAACTATGATTAGGTTTATTTGGTAAATGGAAAATCTGAGCTTTAGTTAAGTAGCTTTTCAGTCACTATACTTGGCAGCCTCTGCTCGTTTTCAGTTTTGTATATCAGATGTAATCCCCACAGGGCTAGTTTGGCAACTTGATCACTATCATCTAGTGCTGCTTTTCCCATATAATGCCACCACCATTTGGATAGTTCTAAGGCCCATTAAACACATGGAGAAATGATTATGAATCAATGCTTAAGTTAAAAAAAGTAGAAGGCAAAATTATTTTCCGGCTTTTATTATAACAACTTAAAAACGAGTATCTATGGACAAAGCATTGGGAAAATCTGCTAAAAAGCACAAAACAACAGCAACAAAACCACTCCAGTTCTATGGTAATTGCAGGATAAATGAGTTATCAGGGTTTTTCTCACCCTTCTGACAGTAGCCTCTATGACTAGCACCGGGGGGTGTTGTGCCCTCCCTGTGACTGCACACACCTGAGCCAGTGAGCACATGGGTGAGTGGTCATACCTAGGCCTGGGAAGAGAGAAAAGGGTGGCATCATCCTGGGGGAGGGTGGAGAGAGCACCTGAGGAGAAAGAGAGAGCTTGAAAGAGAAACCTAAGGGCAGTTTCTCTGCTGTTGATTATTAAAAATTCTACAAAAATGTAAAGTAATGTTACTTACATAATCACATTATTTTACAAAAGATAATTACTTGATAAATTAACAGATAGTAAATATATGTAATATGTTTTATAATGAATAAATTTTAAAATTCTTCTTAGTTTTAATTTCTACAGTAAATATTGATATACATACATATATGTGCAAATGCTTGAGATGCTCAAATTTTTCTTCTTCAAATAAAGAAGAACTGAGACCAAAAAAAAATTCTACAAAGATAATTTCAAGGGCTCTGACATTCTTTATCTGCTACTACTGCTGATGAAACTACTCAGTTTTGGATGGTCACCCAACAATGGTACTATAGCTAATTTTTTATTTTCAAAAATCTTTTGTTATAGATTATTCATTTAATGTTTTGGTCATTCACATCAGAATTAATTTGGTACTTACTATTTGCCACTAGCCATAGTGCAAGCTATTGAAGAGACACAGCTGGATAGAAAAGTACTTGTTCTCACTCTAGTCCTGGTTTCTACTCCAGTGGGGGGGGGGTGTAGAAAGAAGAAAGATCAACAGTCACACCACAGTGACAGACATCCTGCAACAAAGGTCTTTATAAAGAATCTGGTAAGGAAGCTGTTTACTAAAGACTATTTATGAGACATAGTTAACAGACTGGGACAGGTAGGGGCCTATAAGAGTGAAGAATCCAGATAACTTTTTTAATATCAAGGTGCCAATGAGTCATTCAGAGGTAGCTGAATGATTGTTGAAAATGTAGATCTCAGGAAGGCCTGGAATGAATAGATAAATATGGGAGTGAAATCCAAACATATTGAACAAAAGTGCATGTGTAGATAAGGTCATCATAGCATAGAATGAGAAAAGGCAACATGTCAGGATTGACAAGGATAGTGAAGAAAGGTGGCTTCTATGAGACACTGAGAAGGAAAAATTAGATGTATAAGCTAAGATACAGCGGTATCACTTGAAAACAGAAGAATTTCAGGAAGACAGTGTCCAAAGTGGAAAATATTGAAGGTTTGTCCAAGATGAGAGGTCAGAAATGTCTCTAGGCTGGAGCACCAGGGAGGACATATCTTGAGTGATGAGGACTTAAAAATTAATGCGAATATGAAAGAGGTGACAAATATCATTACATTAAAAATAGGTCTGAAAGAAAAACTAATAAAAAGGAAGCATCAGAATTTAGGCACTAGAAGAAGGAAACTAGCAATAATTTTAATTGTCTGAAGCTATATTTTAGAAAGTATTATAAGCAGTAAGTCTGGTATGTAATTATTTCAGTTGAAGAGTGTTATTTTAGCCTAAATGTGTCAAATATTGATGTTGTTCATAGCTTTCAAATACCAACTAAGTATAGTTGGGGAATGCGTATTGATCCCCAGATTATATATCAGAATCAGTAGAAAATTTAAGATTCTAAGTCTCCAGAAAGATTTTAGAATGAGCATTATTATTTCTGGTTAGTTATGAAACAAGCAGCTGCAAGAGAAGAATACCACTAGATTCTTATGGACAGATTCATTGTTTTCCTGCAACTTTTTTCTTTTTCTTTTTTGAGACTAGGTCTCACTACTTTTGCCTGTGGAACCACAGGCTCACGTTGCCTGGGGTACCATAGACTCACAGCCTCAAGCAATCCACAGTCTCAGCCTCCCAGGTAGCTGGGATTACAGGCACATGCCACCACGCCCAGCTATATATTTTTGGAACTAGGTCTTGCTACATGCCACAGGCAGGACTCGAACTGTGACCCCGGCTACGGCTTCCTGGACTGCTGCTTACAGGCATGCGCCACCACGCCCAGCTACATATTTTTGGAACTAGGTCTTGCTATGTGCCCCAGGTGGGGCTTGAACTGTGATCCCTATTCCTGGCCGCGGTTTCCTAGGCTGCCGCTTACAGGCATGCGCCACCATACCCGGCCCTACACCTTTTTGCTTTAGTCCTTACTGTGAGCCATTGGGTTATATTACCATTTTTATTTCTAGTTTATTTGGAAAAGTCAGGAAACAGGTAGCTTTAACTTCAAGAAGAGTGTTTACTGGTATTTTAAATTTAGAATATTATGTTTCAAAACAGTATTTGGGAAGAAGTAAGGACTGATGGCTTTTAGGGGAACAGGGCACTAAATTTTGGGCATGGGAAGTGGGGAAGGTCTCATTGTGAGGAAGTTGGCAGGACTTCAGCATTGTCACAAGAGGGTCGGTAGATTTATGTGCTTCTCAGGAAGGCTCCTGAACTTCTCTGAGTGTGAGATAAATCACTGTCACTTTGCAGACAGGCATAGACAAACATGGAGACGACTTTTGCTTCATTAAAACAAAAGAACCAACCAGGCTCCTGCAGATGTGGTTTCTGCCTCTTAGAAATGACAAAATCAATTAGTGCAGGTTCATCTCAATGGTAAGCCATGGGCATGACTTTTGGGTTGAGGCAATAAAGAGCTGTCAACTATTATGATGCTTCTGGTGAACAGGTGACAGCTCATCAGGATATGAAAAATGATATCCCTAGGAAAAGGAGATAAAGCATTGTAATAATAAATTCGACAAGCATCTTATTTTCTAGCAAAGTTGCAAGGCATGATGTTAATTACTAATCAAAAGTGGCTCAAGAAAGCTTGACAACACTCAGCAGAAATCAGTGTAGATTTTTCCTCATCATTTCATATAAGTTTGGTAAAACAATGAGGTAAAAAGCACAGTGGCTCATACTGACAATGGATTCTGGAGTTATAAGGCTGGCTTGAATTCAAAATTCTCAAAGTTTAGTCTGTGCTTCATGATGCTATGCATTAAAGCAGGGTGATATATGTATGTAAATGTGATTGTGTATATGTGTGTGTGTGTGTGTGTGTGTAAGGCAGGGATGGAGGCAGAGAGATAAATCATTCAGACTAAGACTAATTGTCAACAGATAATCATTATGTAGCAATACAGTATTATATATAGTTATGTAGTTTTTGTGAATTCAAATTAGTTTCCCCAAAATTGTATGACTAGATGCAAGAGAATGAAACTAGATCACTATCTATACTATACACAAAAATAATTCAAAATGCACTAAAGACTTGAATGAAAGATCTGAAACCATAAAACATACAAGAAGAAACCATAGGTAGCACACTCCTTAGAGATACTTGGGGACCTGATTCTAACAAGGGAAACAAAAGTAAAATGTATAAATGGGACTATAACAAACTTAAAGTTTAGGCACAAAGAAAGGAACCTATGTAAAAGGAAAAGATATTCTGCTGAATGGGAGAAGATATTTGCACATCAAGAATCCCACAAAGGGTTAGTATCTTTAAAATAGAAAGAAATCATAAAGCCCAACAGCAAGAAAACAGATACCCAATTAAAAATTGGTAGAAGATCTAAACAGACATTGCCCCAAAGAAAACATACAGATGGCTAATAGGCTCATGAAAAGACATTCATCAACTCTTATTATTAGGGAAATGCAAATTGAAACAATAATGAGATACCACCTCACACCTGTAAGAATGGCTATTATCCAAAAGAAAAGAAGGGAGTCTTGAGAAGATGTGGAGAAAAGGAAACCAGCACATATTGCTTGATGTGCCTGTAAATTGAAGCAGCTACTATGAAAAACAGAAAGAATATTCCTGAGAATAAAATAGAAATTCCATATGAGCCAGTTATTCTATGTCTTTATCTGGAAAAAAAAAAAAGAAAAACAAAACAAAAGCCAAAATACAAAAAACAAAAGACACTAATTCACAGGAATATATACACCCTTATGATTTTTGCAGTATTATTTGTAATAACCAAGAGCGAGAAACAACCTAAAGTGCCCATTCACAGAGAAATGAGTAGGAAGATGTGGTGTATATACACAATGGACTACACCTCAGCTATAAAATAAAGATGAAATCCTGTCACTTGCACCAACATGGATGATCTAGAAGGTATTATGCTTAGTGAAATTAGTCAAAGACAAATGCCGTCTGATTACATGCATATGTGATGTATATAGGAAACAAACAAATTGATGGGCTAAATAAAAGAAAAACCTTTGAACTAAAAACAAGCAAGTGATTCTCAGATGGGAAGAGAGAGGGCAGTGAGTAAATTTGGTGAAAGGGTTCAATTACTTTGTGAATTGGATTTTAAGTGGTGAAATTAATGTTGTATATACATATGTTGATTTTTACAATGCAAGTGATGTTACTGCAATTTAAAAAATTAGGACAGAAAAGAATTTACTTTCCTAGAAGGTATAACTATCTCAGCATTTTAAAGCCTGTTGCCCAGGTTGAGCAGCAAAAACAAAGCACAATTAGAAGGCAAATGGGCAACTTGTCATTTTTAATAGCAAAGTAATGAGTTTATATCTGTCTGCGCATATCTTTACATGGGGTCCCTCAATATAACTGGCTAGATATTGAACCCTAACAACCCATATCCAAGTTGTCAGAGTCTTCTACCAGGAGTCCCTGTGCTGCATCACTGGTCTGGCCTTGGATACCATACCCACAGTCTTGCAAAGCAGAATCCTTTCCTTAGCCAAGCTGCAGGGACTTGAGACACTGCAAATGTCACATGGTCTCCTGGATGGAGACCCTGACTTCTCATTGCCCTCCTCATCACCCCTCCCACCTGGAGGCAGGACCCTGTGTGCTGTCTCACTTGCTGGCTTCACATGCACATGACAGGTCATGCCTCTGCCCTGACAGTTTGTGCTGTCACCACCAACCGCAGCTTCTCCTACTGCTCCTTATGACCACTGGGTTTCTGGGACATCAGTTGCAGCTCAGAGTGAACCTGAGCTGGCTGAATTACTAAGATAAAGTACTGGATCCCATTTATGTATCTCCCAGGTCATTCTGCACCTACCTTGCCTTTGCCTCCCTCCCAAATATTAGCTGCTGGGCTGGGGGAGGCTCAGACTTCCTTACTATGTGACTGGAGGGGCCAGATACTGCCACTGGAGGTGACAGCCCAGGGACCAGCAAGATGAAGGGAAATTCATCAACTGGGAACAATATAAAACTAAGAGATTCCCTGTAATTGACAACGTGCATTTATTGGGAAACAGGTTCCAAGCCCATCTGAATTATCAGCATGATTCATTTTTTTCTGACTTGAGAACATTCTGTGTTAAATATTGCTCCTAATACCTTGCGGAACATGACTGTGACAACAGGAACTGATGCCTGAGCAGGGGCATGAAAAATCAACTAACCCAGGATGTTCCCAGTCTGTTACATATACTATGCCGAATGCACATAGAAGGTTCTTCTATGTGTAAAAAGAATTTCTTCTCCTGTTTGGGGCAGGAAAGACTGACATAGAGCAGTGAGTTTGACTGATCCACAAGAGTCACACGTGGTAACCCACAAAGTTATGGTTTGACTTGCTGCCTCCTTGAGGGCAGATTGCAAAAGCTGGCAGGGAGTCCAGGTGATTATCAGGCTGCTGAGTGGCAGCAAGCCACAGCCTGAAGTACCCAGCAGCAGAGCGAGCTCTGCCAATTCTCAGTGTACAGGATCTGGCTAATTTGCTCACATATGGTGGAGAGAAAGTGCGTCACTAGTTTGCTCTTTCACCACAACTGACTTCTGTAAAGCTGCTTTCTCTTTAGCTCCCACCGTGAAACCTTGTGCATTCACTTTTGTGCAATGGAATTAGTATCTTGAAAAATACAGAATACCTTAGACATTGCACAATAAGTCAAAGGAAACATTTATTATTAAGAGGAAAGTAGTTTCATCCAATTTCCTTTGTAGGTTGTTCACTTATTTCCAAATTGGTTTGACCCTGGACAAAGGTCAGGATCAGGAGGACATGGCATTACTTACTGAATGTTCTAAGTGACAGACAGTTGGCTGTGATGAGAATTCAGGGAGAAGTTCCAAAACCTTTGAAACAGACAAGGGGATTTTCTTATTGGGGGCTAAGCTAGATATCACTAAAAACAAAACAACAACAAAAACGATCTTATTTACTTATTTTCTTAGGATTACATGGCTTATTGAACGCAGGTTATCCAAATAAAACTGAGATGCTCTTCTTGTACACAGCAACCAAAACCCACAACACTATTTATTCCACTGTTCTTTAGGCATCTGGCAAAGCTAAAAGGTCAGCCAAATGGGACAAGCAAAACCGCAATATTTGGTTAACCCTGAGAGATGTCTGATGAAAATGGGGTAATATGATGAAGGGGGGAAGAGTGAATACCTCCTTCGTGTTGTTGCCAGTTGGCAGCCAGGTTTTGCCAGTAGCCTCAGCCAATCTGATCAGTGAGGCTTATTACCAGCATCATGTCTTTGTCTCTGGGGCTCTAGCATAGGGATAGAAAGAAGTTAATTTGTGGTCAAGACAGGCACAGCACTTCTGACTCTGGGCCCACAATCATCTTGGTAAACTTTCTATAGTGAAGATTTAGAACTCTTGTTTCCTTTCTTTTTTTTGGGAGACTAGGTCCGCAGACTCCAGTTGCCTGGGGTGACACAGACTCAAGTGATCCCCAGCCTCAGCCTCCCAGGTAGCTGGGATTACAGGTGCCCACCACAGCATTCAGCTGCTTTTACAAGACCAGGTCTCGCTATGTTGCGAACCTGCAAACTCAAGTGATCCCAAGCCTCTTGCCTCCTAGCGCTTGGACAACAGACGCACGCCACCTTGCCTGGTTTGTTTTCTTTTCTTAAAAATTATGTCCTTTATCCATTTCTCCTAGGCAGTATTTTGGATGATAATTCTGGCTGAAGAGTAAGACCTGGCTTGTGTCTTATTTCTGATCATGACTTCTCTTTGGTGGAATGGATTCTCCTGCCTGGAGGTGGGGCAGTTTAATGACCAAATGAGATGTAAATGACAAAGTTTAAATACTTAAGAAACAATATAAAAGGAAAGTCTATCCTAATTACTGCACATTACAAGTGTTTTGAATAGTCCTAACTCTCCACAGGGAGGGTACAGGCAGCAGGAGGAGCTCCAAAGAACAGGATCACACTCTGAATTGATGGCCCATTGGAGAGATGCTGGGAGAGAACCAAATACTGCATCTGAGTTTGACCTATGATAAGGCTGAAGACCTGTCAGTCATGAAGACCTGGCCACCGAGCTAAGTGTGGATGTCACATAGGAGGCTATCTGGTGGGTCCCCATCAGTTTGTCCAAGAAAATTCCAGTAGGAAGCACTTTTGTTGGTAAAAAATAATCACCAGAACTTATGTTAAAAATTAAAAATGTGATTCTCAGAATCTCCTTCCTGTGTAGATCACTAGTCATTCTTGTGCTACTGTATTTAGAAGTAGAAAATTAATGTCAGGTATTGATCAAAAGATGAAAAGATGATTAAGAGATTAAAAGAGATGGTTCATGGGTGACAAGGTAGTGGGAGAACCTCGGGGTATACAACAATATAAAAATTATATATACAATCAACTTTAAAAAAATAAAAAATATATAAAGAAAAAATAAAGAGAAAAATAAAAAGAAGATATGGAATAAGATATTCATAAACAGTAGTAATTACAGGAAAGAAAATTGACCACTTCTGATTTGGCTCAGATTTTAAAAAGATAAAAAATATGAGCAATAGGAAATAAAAACCTTTTTTTTTTAAACCACTAAAGACCAGTGAATGTGAGAGCAGGATATTCTTAACATGTTTCATGGTAGATCAAACAATTCAACCCATATGCTGAGAGTAGAACACGTTTCTCCCAAATTGGTCAAGCGAGTCAAGGAATCAGTGTCTCATGAGGTATTCAACAAAAGAATCTGTGCCCAACCATTGGTTTCCTGGAAATACAGGCAGAGATAATCCTTTAGAACAGTAAGTAAAACTTTTAGCTTCACCAAGTCACAGCTCCATTTCAGCAACTTGCTCATGAAATCTTGCGGTAGAGAAGATGAACGAATTAGTGGAAAGTGGATAAGCACAGAGACAGGACTTTCAAGGAAACATTAGGTTCTCAGTTACATAATTCCTACATGAAGAACTTAGTGGAAGCAGATTGCTCCTTTGGCCAAGGAGCCTTTTGTGTCAACCAGGAAAGAACTCTCTTTGGGGGCCAGGGATCACAGAATAGCCTATTCAATTAATAGCCAAGAGAAGTTACAAAATAGAAGAGACATTTAAATGAGGGCCAGTCTAGGGAACTACTGTGGGGAGGAGAACAGGATTACAGGGCTGTGTGGATGAATCTCACAGAGCCTAGCCGAGGTCTACCTAAATGACCTGTCATATTGTGGGTGGTTGAGTATCTGTTTCTGTAAATATATGTTTCCATGGTTTCCCAGTTGTCTCTTTTCCTCTAAGTTTGTTTATCTTTAAGTGAAATTTGTATCTTGTGCATAGGAGATACTTAAATATATGTTTACTAAAACGAAACAGTCTAGATTACTTAACATGTGTTAACTCATTTAATTCTCACAATTTCTATTTCATTACAGATAATTAGAATCATTAAAAATGCGCAGAGAAGTTAGGTGACATCTCAGGAAGCGAGGTGATAGAGAACACCTTTTGTACTCAGCTCTGCCTTATTTTGGTACTTGAGGCTGCTTCTCCATCAGGTGGACTGTGACATTGGAGGAAAAAGCTAGGAAATACGCACAATAGTCAGGAACAGAAAGATAGCCTGGGTAATATGGGCAAATTCAGTGGACCTTAGTAGCCTAGGAGACCTGGTGGGCCCAGCCAATCACCATGAGCCAAAACATAGAGACACCCAATGACCAACCCCCAACTCCTTGCCCACAGTATCCACATAAGCACCTGTTTTTTTCTGCTTCTCAGTGGCTACCCACTTTGGACCCCTCTCTGCTGGGAAAGCTTTCTTATCCTTTCCGATTTATCAATAAATCTCTTGGTTTTCTGAAACTTTGTTCTTAATGTTGAATTCTTTCCTCGCCAAAGATAAGAATAGAGAAGGAGGCCACCTGGGGTTCTGGGATTCTGGACCTGCTCTCCAAATTCCAGTTTATAAACTACCATTGGTGAGTGGGCTTTGCAATGATGGGCGAGGAAAAAAGACTAAGGGGATGATCAAGGATGCTGCCCTTTCTGCTGAGGTTCCTTCAGGGAATTCCTTGGGTTTCTGAAATTATTCCATCTCTTAGAGTATCGAGGGCACCCAGCAGACTCAAATGGTAATGATTTTAGGGCTTTATCATTTCATTCATTCATTCATTCATTCATTCATTCATTCATTCATTCATTCATTTATTTATTTATTTACTTATTTATTTGAGACTAGGTCTCGCTATTTTTGCCTGTGGAACTGCAGGCTCATGTTGCCCAGGATACCATAGACTCAACCAATCCCTAGCCTTAGCTTCCCAGGTAGCTGGGATTACAGGCATGCACCACTACACCCAGCTATATTTTTTTCGAACTAGGTCTCACTACATGCCCCCGATGGAACTCAAACTGTGATCCCTGGCCCTGGCCATGGCTTCCTAGGCCACCGCTTACAGGCATGCGCCACCATGCCCGACCCTATCACGTTATTTAAAAAGTAATAGTTTTGTAAATAAAAGCAAAAACTAATATTTTAAATGATAGTTTAAAGTCATCCACTCCAAAGTCATCCACTCCCAGACACAGGAATGGATCATGGAAACCAGAAGTTCACCAAGCTGTTTTCCCCAAAATGCAGTTCTGCGACTTGCAGAGTGGGTTGTTGCTATTAGCAACCACTTAAATAAACTCAGGAAAGGTCCATTGGGTTTGAACAGCATGGGAAGTGAATAGATTTACCTTATTTTGGTAATGCAAAACAAAACAACCCAACATTTTCATCCATAGGGTCACTTCTCTCCCCTGATAATACAAGGAATTTCCTCTAAGATGTTAGTTGCTTTTTTCAAGATAGTCAGAGAAGGACGAATAGGAAAGAAGATTTTACCTAGCTGCAAAAACAGTTTAGTCAACATCAAAATAGTTCAATAATGGATTGTTTTTCTAGTGGTAGATTGTTTATAAATTTAGTCATAATCTTACACAATCCAGTTCTGTTTGCGGGGAATTGAAATTGCAGACTTTGTGATACCTTTTGGTTCTGATCTCTGAAACACATTTGACCTGTAATATTTTGGGACTTCATTCTCTTCAAGTGGTCAAGGGCTTTGAGATACTAAGTCTTCATGTTTGTTGAAACTTTTTAACATCTTAGCTCATTTGTGCATGCATACTCAAGATTTATAATCCAATGAACATTTAGATATGTGGTAGGTATCTTTTTTCCTTATGTCTAAGCTTTTTCTTTTTATGCTTTTGCATAAAGTGTATCCTTCAAAGAGGGAAATGGTTTCACAAATTATTGTATATAACACATTGGTGCTAAAACAGTCTTTAAATTAATGAACAAATTGAAGGATACTATGCATAAAGAACATTTACATATATATAATATAGACCATTTCTGAAAGTTAATGTAAGAAATGGTTACATTATGCCCATGTGGTGACTGTGCCTGTAGTTGCAACTACTTGGGAGTCTGAGGTTGGAGGATCGCTTGAGCCCAGGAGTTCTGGGTTGTAGTGTGCTATGCGGATCAGGTGTCTGCAATAAGTTTGGCTTCAATGTGGTGACCTTTTGGAAGCAGGGAACCACCAGATTATCTAAGGAGGGGTGAACCAGCTCAGATCAGAAACAGAGCATGTCAGAAACAGTTAAGTTCTTAAATCTAAGGAGGAACTAAAGGGAACTAACTGGAGAGGGGAGGGAGATTTTGCATATTATCACATTCTCTACTGTGTTGTTGACATGATTATCATTTTTATAATAATAAAAAAGGAAATATTTCATTGCACTTAAACTGAAAAGATGTCTATAGGTGTGGTGTTTGTTGAGGTAGCCTATACCACGACAAATAAGGGAAAACAACAACGATAAGGGATATTACTTTTGGTTTAATTTTTGATTCTTTGTGACACTTGTCCATACCAGCTTTTTTTTTTTAGCTATTAAGTTTACACTTATGGTATTCCATGCTTGGACCAATACGACTTTCTCTTGGGTCACTGATTTAATTTCATACTCTTTGCTTCCAGTTTGTGTCTCTCATATCCAGAGACAGTATAGTATAGTATGGATTCTGGATTCAAAGTCATGGCACCTCTCACACTGTGATCTATTGCAAATCATTTAATCTTCTGTTTCCCAGTATACTCACTGTCTAACTCAGGGGAACAATAATTCTTGATTTATTAGAATTCCTTTATTGATTGGCATATAAAGAAAGCTTCTAGATGATAGCTATTACTATTCTTTAATGTGATTTTACTTTGATTAAAATTAGATACATTCTTAGAAAACAAAAAAGTGAAATGAAAAGAATAAAATAGAGAAAATCACAAGAAGGAAAGCAAATTACTCATAAAAAATCCCCCATAGAGAGAATGACTACGGAGGTATAAGAAAACAATATTCCAGATGTAGATGATTTTTTTCATTTCACACCCAGCAGGCCATTTTTCCAAGACAACATTATATCACTGTATTCCCATTCTTTGTCACCAGTCATACCTTATCACTAGAGAATTAAAACAAAACTAATTCTCTGGTTATTTAAGGCTCTTCCATACAAAAGTTTTACTATCTTTTCTGAGACAGTTTTCTTTTTAAATACTTCCTCTCACACATCAATCAGTTTGGTTGTTTTATATTCAGACACATGTCCCTTCTCTAGTCTGTTGTCTCTAAGTAATTATTCAAATTCCTGGTCAAATCCTCTCTCTCTCATGAAACCATCCTTTGTGATTTCTACTTTATAGTAACTTTTCTATTTTCTGAATAATTACATACTTTTGGTCTGAAGTAACATAGGTAATGTGATTTTGAAACATATACAAAATTATATTTTCATCATTTTTGATGTGCGTCATTCACATATGTGCAGCAGACATAAAGTTTTATATTTCTCTTTTCTCTTTCAGGGAAATTAGTAATTTGAAAATTTTAATGTCTCTGGAAAGGATTTTTGATTGAGAGTGAGAAGATGCAAATCCTAAAATTTATCAAGTAGTTTAAGCAAGCCATTTATCATTTGTAATAGAACTGGATTGGAAACACCTTTACGGTTCTTTCCAATTTTGTGTCTATGATTTTTTCTTTCATCTTATCTCTAAAGAGGCTACATGAAGATGATATGCAGTGGTACACATTTTGGCAAAATTTTCAAAATGGAGTCTCTGGGGAAAAAAAACTCCATGGTATGTACTATTGGCTGATTTCCTCAGTACAAACCGTCTTATCACGGCCAGTACTAACTTATCAGGGCAACAAAACCAAATATGGAACTGGGAAAACAGTGCAAGATAAGGCCCAGTCAACATGGTTGAGTGACTCCCTTCCATTAAAAAAAGCAGATACTCAGATTTGAATGTGTCATGTATTTTCATCTCTAGCTTCTTGTACTCTAATACCCAGAAACAACCTTTCTTCAATGAATGGAAGAGACTAAGGTAAACTACCTAAGAAAGTGGTCTTGGTTTTTTAATTCCTCGCTTTCCAGTCAGTCCAGGTTCTCCCCACTCTAGGATTAGCCTGATCATCTCAGTTGCACACATCCACAGCAAATAGTCCCTTTTTCTTGAAATGTGGCTCAGGGATGGTGCTACCAAAGTGGTAGCAATTTCATATGCGGTTGCTAACCTGGGTCCATGCCCAGAGCTCTTGATTGTTCTGAGCTGAAAATCAGGAAGGGTGTCCAGGTGGTGAAGAAAGTCTTTTTCAGGGAAAAACCCCCAGGATCCCACAAGGAGTTGAAAGAAGAAAGTTGAAGTTGATAGGAGAATACTGCAGCCTAAGACCCAAGAGTGAATTGGGAGCTACCCCGTGAAGTGCATAATCATGCAAAACCTTTATCTTTAAAATGTTGGTTAAAATCAATTCTAAATTACTGTGAGATGACTGAGAAGATCTAAGGAGGCATCCCCAAAACATCTGATAAACTGTTATTAATTTACCTAGAGAAATAGCTTGGGAGGAAAAATGAAAACATGATTTCTCAGGATAGATGGTTGAGCATGTATTTCCTGCTCAATGGTTTATTTGGGCTTACAAAAAGCTGGAAAGTGTGTTAGGTCCTTAATGTGATGCTCAGAGAGATCTTTCCTCCCATTCTAGAACTAGTTGCTGCTGGTTTCATATAGCCAATCCCCTCTTCATGGAACTGAAACAAACAGGGATTCCCCAGAGGAGCAGAGGAAAATATGCTAATGTTCAGAGTGGATGACAGTACTAGGGATGGCTGCACAGATATTTTTAACATAACTAATGTATACCTGCCAGATTGAGTTCCAAGCCTCCAGGTGGGCTGGCAATGCTAAGCCGGGTTGAGAAAGAATAGAAGCTTTTCAGAGAACACAGAGGAAGGGTAAAGAGTCTGAGTGAGCCCAGACACAGCCAAAGGGTGGTGGGTTGACATTATATGACAATTCAACTTGACAATGATGCCTTTAAATTATTTTGGGAAATTGCTGTTCCACACACCTAAGACATGTTGTGGTTATGTCAGAGTGAATTAGCATCCTTCATCATTTCCTTGGGGCTGAACTCAGACCAAGTGTTTCACTAACATTATTACAGATAGTGTTTGAACTCCCCTTCATATGGGGGGGGGGCGTTCAAAATAGAAAAGCATGTAAGGAGGCTATAAATATCTTCAGAAATGTTTCCACATAATACTTTGGAAGTTCTGAAGAGAATGAAATAACAGCCATTAAGAGAGTTTAGATTTGAAAATTTTAAAAGACTGGAGACTTTTTGTACTTTTTTTCCTCCATTAGATTAGTTCTGTACTGACAAGGAGTCCTGACTACTAATATATCCCAAAGTAATAATGGAATCAAAAGTAATAATAGGTATCAAAAATAATAATGATAATAATAGTTAACATGAATGGAGTACACACATTAGGTAGTGTTCTACGAATTTTACATGTTACCTTTTTGAATTTTCACAATTACTTTTGAGGTAAGATATACTACTGTCTGCAAAAATAGTGAGGGATTGAAACACAGAACGGCTGAATGATTTCCCTACAACACATCTGAAGTGACAGAACCATGATTTTTAACCCAGGAATCTGATCTCAGAGCCTGTGCTTTTAGCAACAGACTAAAAGGTGAAAACAGGTTTTAGGTGAAACTCCAGAGGTGTGGAGTACAGGCAAGGACAAAAAAAGGGGGCATGAGTTGCCACTACTGTTCAACAGATATACAAGCTCTTCATTTTCTGCACACAAATGAGATAATAGTATCTTATTTGTCTACTTTGAAATTAGAGTGGCTTTAACAGTGACATGAAAGTTGCAAGTATCACTTACAGATTCAGTGAATTTGGAAGCACCTGGTGATATATTCTGTATTTCTCAGTGTCTAAGTAACTACAATGAGCAGAGCCTCCTGTCAGGTAAGGATGTACACATATTGTGAGCAAGATATAACTTTTTGAAAACTGGGGGCTATCAGCAGAGCAGAACTTAGCCTGTCTTAAATAACACATAACACTCATGTAACAACAACAAAATATTCCAGACCATGAAGCAATGGTTTTAGGGTTTAGTAGCAGGCGAGGACATTATCGGAGGCTAGAAAACTAGTGATTCGTGTTATGCAGTGGTGAATCATTTAGTATACTATTATCTACAGCAACTTAGAAGATGGATGGCGTCACAATGAACTTGTAACTCTAGGGGAAGTAGCTGCAAAATACAATGTCAGTAGCATACATTGATTGCTGTTGGAAGTCTTCAACAAGGTGTTATGCTATTTAAAATCAACTCAGAAAAGGATTGGTCACATTGCAAATAGCAGTAAAAGGGAATAAGGGGGAGCATCTTTGAACTTGTATGATTAGAAGAGTATGTAGCTTCAACTCAGTTTTTAAACAGTAACCTAAAAAAGCCTTTGAGTGATGAAGGCATGAGACAAGTTTCAAATCAAGGGTATGCGCACATCGTCCATTGTTGGAAAGTCTGAATGTAGTCAGGTGATTTAAAATGAAGATACAATAAAGTAAATCCTCTCCATCAGACATAACAATTCAAGGAAAGATGGTAAGATTATTAAATGACAAGATCTGAACGATAGAGAAGTGTAGGGTTGGGTAGGCAGATGCAAAAATGAACGCTGCGTCAAGAAGGTTACATGAGTGTCGTGAGTTCATGAGAATCAGTAAGTAAGAAAAGCTGAGTAGTCTTGAGAGAATGGTGCTGTCAAAAAACCCCACAAACCTGAGTGAGAAGACATGATAATGACAGGAACAAACATGTGACTGGGCTCCTGGAGCAGACATGCCTGAATGTGTCCTTTGGATTTGATCAAGCAGGATAAAAGAGATGGAAGATGATCCCAGAGCAGGAAGTTAAGAGTTACTGAAGACAATGAATAGGAAGTGGCTTCCAGGAAACAGAACTGAAGTGAAATCAAGGAACATGCCCTCTCCTTGGATGCAAGCTGGAACACCTCACCCAGTGGGGGTACAGAATAGCTATGAGCCAATGACTCCTGTTACTTCCAACCTAGTTTTGAATGGGTGTGCTTATTGTGGATGTTTTGTTCTGGAAGCAGATTATCTTTTTTAGTCCACAGGTCTCCAGAGGAAGGGTAGCCACATCTGGAACACAGCTAGATATTATAGTATATCAAACACTGCTATATAGGCTAGCATGCTGCATCCACAAACCATACACTGTGAGGTTTATAGAACTAGAATAGGATCAGGACATGGATTTTATGTTTTTTTCCCTTTCGTGTTGTTGGTGAGCATGAAAATATGAGTATATTTTGTTTGCATGAGAAAAAGAGTAAGCCCAATATTTGGTGTTTAGAGAGACAGAATTTGGTAGTCATCAGTGTTGCTTGCAAAATACTCTTTTATGTGTCCATGACTGGAACAGAAGATAGGATTGCTTTTCTTGCCTCTTGAAGAGACAGTTGCACATCACTGACTTTTACCCATGAAATGGAAATGGAGTTGACCTGTTACACTTGTGAGTGGAAACGTTAAGGCCCCGCACCTTGGCCCTGACTTAGTGACTCTGGAGGCCACTGTTCATAGAGAATATCCACAACATGGTCCCTGGGTGGCCATGTTGCCCCAAGATGGACCTGTAGTATAGTAGTATAAGCAAGGAAAGATTTTTGTCATTAGAAATCTTGATGGTATGTGAAACATATATCTAAACAAACAAACAAATAAAAAAGAAAAAAGAAATCTTGATAGTTTGCTTTTTTACTCATATTATAATTCAGTTTATCCTGAGTAGCACAGAAATGAAGCCAGTAAAACAGATATTAAGAACAAATAGTAAGCTCTGTTTGATTGGAACATAGAAGACATGTATGGGAACAGTAGGAAAGCTTTTTTTTTCACATTAGAATGAAGTCTCACTGTGACACTCTGAATGTTGTTGAGGACTATGCATAGTTAAGCAGCAGATGATTTCTCAGTGGTCTGGTAGGGAGGGCGGTGATAAAAAAGACAAATTTATTGATTATAATCATTAAAGTGAGAAGAAAGAAGCCCTAAAACTTGAGCTTTTAAACTTTAAGATGTTAATGCTATAGGATTAAATTTAGGAAAATGGTAATTTGGTTGACATGAGTGAAGAGTCAGGTAGAGAAGTGATGTACATTAGGGAGTGGTGAATTATTTGGGTGTCTTGAAATTTCATCTTCCTGCATGCTTAGCTTCAAAATGCAGGATCAATATGCCTAACAAGAATATGGTGCTGGTCTGATGCTAGTCTTAGACTCCACAAACTGAAAAAAATCATATTTTGTCCAGTCTATCCAAATTTCCAAGCAGAACTATTAAAGCTCCCAGAGAAACGCAGTCCATGTTGCTTTAAAAATACTTGGAAAATTTTTCAATAAAAACCAATAGTCCCAAAATAATTTATTCAATAATTAATAACTTTGCAGTTAGATTGCCTCCCTGCAGCTTGATGCAAGTTTTGGATTACAGTTTTGATTTCATTTCCTCCTGTTTGTACATGGAATGTTGAGGATTTTGCTATTCTACATGCTTTCTCCATGAAGGTACATTTATTAGGACTTACATCCTGTCTGCTAAAAGGATTAAGGGCAGCTTTTAATAAGTCCACCTGGGCTTCCTTTTAATGTAGCTTTTCTCATTCCTGCACAGCATGCTGAGATGCATGAGGAGGATTTCTTTTATGACATAACATGAAAAGCAAAACCAATAACTTGAGCTAAACTGACACAATAGTAACCTGCAATAAAAAAAGGGGAAAAAAGACCTTGCCATGTTTGTAAAGGGAATTTTTTTTTTTTGATTAGGGAAAACAACCTAAACAAAATAGTTAACTTTAGTATCACCAGCTTCTGAATTTTAAATTTCATTCCTCTGTAGAGTGCCTACTTTTGTCACTTTCAGACTTGATGTACTCTATATCTGTATCTTTATGCTCTAAAAATATAACTTTATATATTACTCTAAAATATATACATGTTATAACATGTTATATAGACTTTAAACTGTTTTTATACTTTATTTTATATTTTCGGTTGCATATACATACAATTATATGTAAACATTCAATATATTTTACTTGTTAAATATTTTCATTAATTCCCAGACCCTTGGGAAGAATCCCTGCTGAAATGAGAAATAACAATTTTCATGCCATATATATGTTGCTATTAAAAACAAAAATCAGGGGCTGACAGATGCTGTAACAGGGAAGATGCTTGGGGAGGGAAGCCAGACACAAAAGGCCACATGGCACGTGATGCCGCTGATGTGAAATATTCAGAACAGAGACATACAGTGAGTTCATGGTATGAGGGGATGGGGAATGAGTGCTGATGGATACAGGATGTCTGTTTGCAGTGATGTAATGTACTAGAAGTGATTGTGGTAAAAATCCATTGATCTGTCTGTGGTGATGAAATGTTCTAGAAACCCATTGATCTAATGGGTTCTAAAAACCCATTGATCTGTTTGTGGTGATGGAATGTTCTAGAAGTGCTTGTGGTGAAAATACATTGACCTGTACATCTGAAAAGGGTAAACTGCATGGTATAGGAACCATTTTTCAATAAAGCTGTTTTTTTTTAAATATATATATTCATTAAATATACACATACACACTTGTCCCTGGAAATCCTGATTTTAGTCAAGCATTAAATTTGTTGGAACCAGGATATAAATGACAAATTGCACCTCAAAATTAAAGGTAATACTGAATACATGTTACATGGAAATATGAGAGAATAACATGAATACAATTCTTATTTTAAGGCGGTTGTTCCCTTTTATTTGTCTGAACTGTAACAAGGAGCATAGAGAGGAAGTTGAAGCTATGGTACCTAGCAGATAGGAAAAGAGAAAGAAATTTTTAGATTTCTTATAAACCAGTCTTTCTGGCCAGACAGTAGATTTTCCTTCAGCAATGTCAAGGGGGAATGGGTAATCTTTATTTCCAGAATTGTGATGTGAGATCTTCCCTCACCCACATCTCTCCTCTGTCTTCAGGTATTGTCACATGGCCACCCAGAGTTACTCAAAGGAAGGCTTGGGCTCTACACTGTTCCATCAGAGACAGATGAGGGCAGATCACACTCGTGCCATCACACCTGGACCTGGGTTTCTAAGAACTATTCTGCTTGTGGCCTCCATCAATCAAGGCTCTTCAGCTTTAATCCTTTGGTCACCTGGTCCTGCTTTCTTTCACCCCAGGTCAACCTTGGGGTAACGTGTCCTCAAGGTCTTTCCTATTGCAGCTGCCTGTATGCCTGTAGAAACGTCTGGGACAGAAGTTACTTCATGCAGCCTCTGACATTGCCTCTGACTCTCCATTCTCCGAACTGGCCTTCAGCGTGTTTTCTTAGGCATTGCTTATTCTGTGTCCTTTTCTATTTGATTTTCCATTAGTCTTCCACTTCTGACCATCTTTTACCCTCTGCAGTCTTGGTAAACCCATTATCCCACCATTCAATCAATCAACCAACCATTCAATCAATCAACCAACCATTCAATCAATCAACTAACCATTCAATCAATCAATCAATCAATCAATCAATCAATTAATTTGAATACATTCTGCTCTCAAAAGGTGGGTTAAAATCTTAGTGCTAGGCCTGGTAGCTCCCCAGGGTGACCCCAGCTCCATCCCACCCGACCTCAGAGAGGCAAGTGGAGCCCAGTGTGTGCAGGACACGGCGAACACGCCATCATGGCGCACAGCCTCTGAGGGCGCGGGCTCTCCCTTCCCTGCGGTGCCCGTGCACCCGTCGGTCCGGGAAAGTCCCCGGCTGGACCCCAGCCTTGCCCTGCTTCGACCACAAGGTGGGCGCCAGCCGGCGCCGCACATGTCTCTGAGGGCCCGCGTGCCCCTTCAGCGGCCACAACTGCCGCCCGCTGGGCCTGATGTTCACAGGCCAGCACGCACATCTGAGCCCTGTGAAGAAGCAGGGTTGGGGGCAGGGAAGGAGGCGCTGGGAGGGTGTCGGGTTTGCCCCTCTGGGTTTGCCTCCACTCCAGTGAGCCCTCATCAGGAATAAGTACCTCAAGACGATTTTCAACCACAGAAACCGAATAGGTGAGGTACAGGAAGAAAGACCTTCAAATTTAGGCCACTCAGGGCAGGACTCAAAAACAAGGTAAGAACCACCAAGCACTGAACTGCGAGAGCACACAAATAACTATGACTACAATGTCCCTAAGGAGCTATGAACAAAAACCTGGCACAGAGACGCTGTCAATAAGGGCCTGCCAATGGCAGTGGCCCCACAGCAAAGCTCCAAAGGAGGAGACCAGGAGACCTACCATCAGCTGATGGCTGTCCCCATTGAGGAGCTGCTCTACCAAAACATAAGGCTGGGAATCATGCCCCCAAAGTCAAAGACCAGAAACATCACGTGAAGGAGCAACAAAATGTTGCAGAACAACGGAGATGAGATCCACCAAGAAACAAGAAGCAATGATACAAACCAAAGGTCGAATAGGCCTACTAAGGCAAAAGCAGTACAGGAAAGATAAACAGCATGGCTCTATCAAGTCCCAAGAAATCACACCCTCACCAAAGATGAGGAAATCAATCCAGAAAAGGAAAAAAAAAAAAAAAAAAAGACTAAAGGGCTAAACATGGACAAACAACAACAAAAAGAATGGAGGCAAAGTAGTGACCAGAGGGGGTGTGGTGTGGTGGGGTATTCCCATGGGGACCAGCAATTATACAATCATGTATTGTAAAAAATCCAAAAATAAAATTAAATTAAATTTAAAAAAAGAAAAAAAAGAAAAATAATAAAAATCTTAGTGCTGACCTATAATCTCGGACATCTTATTTCTTGCTTCTGGGACACAGATTCCTTATTTATTAAGTGGTGAAAATCTAATTCACAACTAAGGTTGTGATAATCAAGTGGGTGGAAAAAGGAGGTAAAGGCCTCATCACACAGTCAAGTACTTAAGATTCTCTTTAAAACCTAAATCTCTCATCTGGGGTTTAACTGTTCTCTTCCTTCTCTCTAAAATGTATCTGAATTTCCTTTTTTCACCTTTATCAAGGACCCTTGATGGATAAGAGCTGGATAAGAGCTTCTTGTTCCTCTCTGTGGTCATGGCTGTGGTAAGGACAGTCCAATCTATGTAAGTTTTCTTGCAAAACAGGTTATCTGAGAAGTAATTGTATAGCAAGAGACCAAGATATGGGATAGGTGACAATACTCATCCACACCTGTGTTATTTGGAGGAGTGTATTTCTACCCTCAAGCGGAACCTACCTTTTAAAGCACTGGGAGAACAGAGGGTAATATATAAAAGTATCATGGTCAGGAAAGGATGGGAAACTCCTATGAGTTTATATCACTGAGGATGTTGGGTTTTGTTATTCTGCTCTCTGTCTTGATCGAAGGTGCACCTGGTATTACATATTATCATTACTCTGAGGTACAGATGGGAAAGGAATAGCAAGGCATTTTAGAAAAGCAGATAACAAAGGAAAACAGACATTTTATGCAACTTAGGACAAAGATGGGATGATATATATTACTGTTTTCTTAAATATGGTTCACATCCTCAGGAAAAATAATCATGCTGTTCCCAATTTCATCCCCCACCTCCCTACTTTTTCTGGGAAGAGAAGGAACATGAGGAACTGTAGGTGGGTACAAGGGCCATGTGGAATAGGAGGAACTGGCAGAGGATACATTGTGTCTATGGAGGAAAAGTAGAGAAAGAAACTTATATAAAAAATAACCAAAAATAAAAGGGAGGGAGAGAGAGCTACTCCAGCAAGAGATTATAATTTTGGTCCTGATGTATAATTGACTCATTTTAAACATCCAGAATTAAAGTTGAAGGATTTTACCATCTACCTCTTCTCAAACTCTACTTAACATACCAATATGATTTCCTTTAGTCTTTAATTGTGAATGTGGAGTTCTTCTGACCTCATTCTTACAATTATGCAGATCAGTACTAAAAGATCTCTCAGAGACTAGATTCTACAGCACTGCTGGTCAGTGAGAGCCCACAGCTGGAACACTGTGTTAAGACAGGTTCTGAGGCCCAGTCTGTGTTTCATGGGAAGTGTGCTGGGTCCTTCAGTGCTGGAATTACCAGTGCTGCCTGGCTTGGACTGGATTGGGGAGAATTGTGATGGCAACCATTTAATTGGCACCAGACATGCTAAGAGGTACTGAGGAGGCTCAGAGATGCTAAACTATTTGCCCAAAGTCACGGAGTTAGTTAGCATTCCACTAATTTATTTATTTTTTAAAAATGGTTTAGGATCAGGGGAGAAAGGAAGATTAAGAAAATTAACCACCCTGAAAATGAAAATATACTTACCTTCAGACTTGAAAACAAACCTTTCTACAGTCTTTTGTTAGACACCCTATCAGAACTGCCAGGAATTTTCTGGTCTTTTCAGTTCAAATAGGCACAGAACCTTCTTGCTCTTTTCATAAGATATTGACAACTGCAGTGGTTGAGATCGACTATTTCTTCCAGGTGAAAATTTTACTTAGTCTTTAAGAATAAAGAATTATGAGGAAATTTTAAAGTGTTAATCTATCTAAGATTAATAGGCATTTTCTTTTAACTTTAGAACCTTTTAAGTGGCAGTTCATTTGATGTTACGCTTAAAAAGTTCTTCCAATAGTAAGTTTAAAAAAGTTCAAGATGGAATTTAGACAGATTTTTTTTTGAGACTAGATCTCGCTATTTTTGCCTGTGGAATAGCAGGCTCACGTTGCCCAGGGTACCACAGACTCAAGCAATCCCCAGCTTCAACTTCCCAGGTAGTTGAGATTACAGGTGCGCGCCACCATGCCCAGCTATTTTTTTGGGACTAGGTCTCACTGCGTCCCAGTGGGACTCAAACCGTGATCCCTGGCCCTGGCTGTGGCTACCTAGGCTTCCATCTACAGGCATGCATCACCATATCCGGCCCCTTAGACAAAATTTCAACCAATCATGGTTGCAGGCAGTAGAATAATTTCCAAAGTAAATAGCATATTATAGCAAATTCAAGTGAGAGACTTAGATCCTCATCAGTGTCAAGTTGTAGAGAGACATACTGTCAGGAAACTCCAGCCCCCAAACCTCTGCCTTATTTGACTGAGATTAACTATTAAAATTTAGAGATTCTTTTTGGAAACATTAGCATCCTTGGTGTGCCATTTCGAGTTCATTGCTAACTAATAAATGAATAATGCAAGGCCAGTAGTGAGATGAAGAAAGCTGTCAGTGGCTGTGAAAGAAGTGAAGCAAGTGAGAGAGTAGCTGTAGGTATTCTGCAACCCAAAGGTAGAGCTAGCTGTCTCCAAACATGCCTGGCTCTGGAACACTCCACTGACCTTAGTCCTTATATATCTGAAGACACAATCACTAACATTAAGTAGCTGACAAAACCATCCTCAGAAATAAACTCTCAAGATGTCTTTGGAAAATAGAAAAGGGAAAAGAAAAACAATGTAAGAAAGTGTGGGAGTGTCTTCTCGCCAACATTTCTGAGAGAAGATGGGAGTTGAAAACCTCAAACAAAATGTTGCCCCAATCTCACTTGGCTAATTTTAGTTATCTTGGTTCATGGCTATGATTCATCCCCAAAGCTGTGAATTGCTAAGGAGGATGGAGGAAAAATTGAGTTAAATGTCAGAGAAGTAAGAACAAAAATATAGTTTTCTTTTGGGGGGGATGAGAATTCCAGGATATGGGGATCTTAAAAAGATATGAGGGACTGAATGTTTCAAACTTCTTGAAAACTAATCTCCAGTCAAAACATCATCAAGGAATAAAAGACAGCATTGATTATGAGTCATGTCATGTCTGAATTTTGCCTACTGAGTTTATTTCCCCTTTTTCTTGGGTACCTCCTTAAATCCCATTAAAATAGATGTCACTAATAATCACACTTAGTTGACTATGACAGAAGCTCAATATGTAGACTGTAATAAAAATGGAAATTTTAAAGCAGGTGAAGAAGAAATGAACAGAGACAAGCACACCTATGAGGAATAAGTCTGGACATTGGGATGGCAGCACAGAGAAGGACATCTGAGTGATGGTCAGATGTTGTCTTGCCTGCTCAAGAGCAGTAGGCAACAGACATGGTTTGGTTGAATGCCATCTTTAGTAAAGAATAATGATTTTCAATTTACTATATGTCCCTTAGTAAATTGGTTACCATTTTGAATATTCTTCAGTTTGGAGGAAGGAAAAAGCAGTTGCTAACTCAGAAGCCAAATGTTTGATTTTGACCTAGCTGATCATCAATTAACAGCTACTATCTGTGTTTGTCTCTTTCTGTTCTTAAAACTTCTAAGCAGTAAAATATATAGATATAAGATGACTGTGAAAACAAAATCCAGAACTTTAAACCAAATGAAAAGTAAAGAGTTCCTCACAGAGAAAACAGAAGTGGAGAGAGAAGGAAAGAGGAAATTGGTGGAGGGTATCAAAAGACATTAACTTCCAGTTATAAAATAAGTCAGGGTAATTAGTGAACAGCATGTGACTATGGCTAGTAATACAGGATGGTATATTTGCAACCTGATATGGAAGTAGATCTTAAAAGTTTCTATCACCAGAGAGAATATTATAAGTATGTGAGGTATTGGATGTTGACTTCTGGTGATCATTTTGCAGGGTGTAAAATTTTTATGTTGTTCACTGAAACTAAAATTGTATCTCAATTTTAAAAAGAAAAAAGTTGGAAAAATTTCTGAGCACATTGCTAGAGATATGAAGTTATGAGGAAGGAGCTTTAAGATATAATTTTGTACTCCATTTCTGCACCTTCACCTACACTCAGATTCCTTAGAGCACTCGCCTCCCTGTCATTGCTGCTTTCCCCTTTCCTATTCTTCTCATCCTTGGTGCTACTGTGAGCAGCAGTGAGCACTGTTGCTCATCACTTAAGACCCAAGGTATTATTTTCACCATTGTGTGATAGGTGCATCTTGGGATACTGAAGAGGTGGACTCTCGAGCTTTCAGGCATCTTCTTATATGTTTGGATTATGTATGAGGAAACTGAGATTTGAAGGTCTAAGGGTTCTATTGCCTTTTTTGGAGAGAAATATTTTAAGTTCATAGAAAATATTTGTCAGATGAGTCCTTGCCCACTCTCACTTCAATGGCCTTGGCCTATTGCCTTTGTTATAAACCTAGTTTTTGCTAAAGACTGGGCATCTTTAATTTTCTGCATTTCTATGAAGTATGCCAACGGGCAGAAGACTTGTTTCTTTTTTTCATATCCACAATCAAATTTTTCCTTGTTTGGCAGCATTACAGATTGAACTGTGTTCCCATACTGATATGCTGAAATCTTATTTTCCTGTACCTGTGAACATGACATTATGCAGATTTCATCAAGTGAAGATGAAGGTATTAGGAAGAGACCTAGTATAATATGACTGATAGCATAAGAACATAGGCCTGTGAAATCACAGCAGGGAGAAGGCCACATAATAACAGAGGCAGACACAGAAGTGATGTAGCTGCAACTTGAGGAATGCTGAGGATTGCTCACCACAAGTAGAAGTGAGCAAGAGGCAAGGAAGGGATTATTCTTGGTAGGTTTCAACAAAGTGTGGCACAGTCAACATCTGGTTTCAGACTTCCAGCTTCTAGAACTGTGAGATACTACCCAGCTTGTGGTATTTGATGGCTATGTAGGAAACTAAATATACAATAATAAAGGCAAAGAAGAAAGGCAACCGAGGGAAAGGAAAAAACAGTTTCTTTTCCTGGCTATCACTGGTCTTAATTTTTGATTGAAATGACCTAGAATAGTTTCATATGATCCCTTTAAAAAATAATTCATCAAGGAACTCTCCTTGTCCACTTCTTTCAAACATAATTTAAATTGTTATTTAAATAATTTCTATCACATAGTAGTCAGCTGCTTTTCAGTGTTCTAGCTTGCTTTTCTTAACCACATGTTTTTTTTCATTTCTGTTTTATTTATTTTATAATTATTTTCTAATGAAATATAAATACATGAATAGCAATGTATTTTTTTCAGAATATGGAATGAAAACCACTTTAAAATACTATCAATTTAACCTAGAAAGAATTATGCTAGCAGAACTAAGCCAGAAAGAAAAAGACAAAAACTGATGGTCTCACTTATAGATGGGATATGGAGAAAACAAACAAAAGTTCATGAAAAAGTCAAAACTAACAAGCTAACAACAGAACTAGAGCATACAGCTAGGGAAGGGTTGAGGGGAGGGAGAAATCAGGGTAAGGATAAGTACAAAAAATCAAGATGATGGTTCATGGGTGATATGGTAGTGTGAGAACTCAGGGAATACGATGATGTAATATATGTGTGTGTGTGTGTGTGTGTGTGTGTATGAGTGTGTGTATATGTATATACACACATAGATATGTAAGCAGTAAAAATAAGTAAATAAAATTAAAAAATATTATCCACAAAATTTTTCAAGTCCAAATGATAATCCACACAATGATATGTTCCAATTCTGATTTGCTCTCCATAAAAAAATTAAAAATCAAATCAAGTCTGACTTAAAAATAATCAATTCCAGTAGTTTCTTTTGTAATTCCGTTTTTTCTCTACCAATAGCACCAATTGAGATAAGTACTACTTATAGTCCTATATGTCCAAACAAACAACCACTTTTAAGTTCTCACAAAGTGAGTGCCCACATTAAAAAAAAAAGTCAAGTATATTCACATTACCCATTACCCAATTTTTAAGCAAGTTACATGTGACCTCCATGGGAATCTTCTCTATTGCTCAATTTCATAAAAGTGTCAAGGTCTTTTGATGAAAAGTTGCCTTTTTGACTGAGTCTTAAGCAAATATCAAACAGTTGCTACATACAGATCTCTCTGAATAGAAATCTTAATTCTTTCAGGACTTTTGAAACCTTTCTTGGAGGATGGAGTTCAACTTTTGATCTAATCAGAGCATTCCTGGATGACCATCTTTGAAGGCACTGGGATACACATGACAAACCCAATATTCCAGTCATTGGCATCACACTGCTCCATCTGTGGACAATCTACTGCATGAATTACACATTATGAGCCAAGGTGACAACACAAGGTACTGGATTGTGAGAAGTACAGTGTTGTGGACACTTACTTGAGGGTGGTGAGCTCTGTAAGGGATGGCTGCGTGGCCTTGAGATAGCTTTCTCTTCGTGCAGCAACTTTAGGAGAAGGCTTGGGACTTGTGTCTGAGTCACCACTGTCTTCATCTCCCATGGCTTTGATGTAGCTGCCACTCCGCATCCTTCGGCAGGGGATCTCATCATCCTTTCCTCGAGGGTTGTACCCTGCCCAGTCATCTTGAGGAACCTATTTCCATATAAAACAGAAAATACATTTTTTATAAAAATCTACATTTTTCTTTTTGTATAACCCAAAATGTGGGTAACACAGATAATTATCTAAAACTTTAGACATTAGTCTTTCAATAATTTTTTTCTATAATTGGCTCAACAAAATTTTTAGCTATGTGCAAATGCATGTTGCAACCTTTTAAAATACCTGTGTATTAGAAAAATTAAAACTATTGACTGATTTACTTATACTTCATAGTTTTCTCATACTGATAATATTGTGTCAAATATTGGGGAGATCAGTTTTATTGAATTTTCCAATGATTTGTTTTCAATTATCACGTAAAATTCAAGAATGTTTCTGTTATATATATGTATATACATATATATCCTGTACCTTTCATTTTTACAATCTTCTATACAATTTTTCTTTTTTCTAAACCATTAGTTATGGCAGCTATACTGCTTCCCAGTCAACTGTTCTTTCTGAGTTCCTCTTGATTTGTAGTTGGTCTTGATGGATCTGATTAAAAACTTTAACAGTGATCTTTTCAGGAAAGTTTTCTGTTAGCCTCTCTCTCTCTTTCTCTCTCTCTGTCTTTTTCTCTCACATATACACATCCACACATACATAACCTCTTATGCATTTCTCTACTTAATGTAGCTAATACTTATCTGAATTGCTCTTGCATTACTGGATTCTACTGTAAGTTACTAATTGTGGGTACCACACTGATAATAATGTTCTCAGTATGCCCTTTTACCTTTCTATAATCATTTTATTTAATTCAGCAGAGTATTACACTCTATTACAAAGGACATCTTACAACTTTCCCTTTAGAGTTTCCACTTCAATATAGTCTCAGCCTCAGATCTCATTTGTCTTCCATTTGATAAGTAAAATGCATAACAATCACTCTTTTTACCCTAACAACAAACATCTTAGAACACACAGAAAACTGCTTAGGGATTAATTCAAAGAGAACCAAATGTGGGAAGTGAGATCTTACCCTTAACAAGTTCTAATGCAGAGAGAGGACAAAACACACATACATGTGGGAATAGTACCAAATTAACATTTTAGCAAGCTTCATATAAAGAGCCACAGATGGATTACATGCTGGAAAGTCACTAGAACCAAGGGTCATCAGGAATGGTAATGGAGAAGGAATATCTAGGAACCTGCCAAGAATATCCTGGAACTTGCCAGGTTTGAAATGAGGAAGTGAAACATTTAATGGTGCCAAGAAGTGCTTTCAGGAACTTATTTCATCAACACAACAACACTGGACAATTTTGTTTATTTGTATTTCTCAGATGAGAAGGAGGTACTCAGAAAGCAAAATAAATTTACCAGCAACACATAGATAAAGAACACATAATAGTACTGGGACTCAAACATTGCTTTTGCTCCAAAGGCCAGAATTTACTTAATTTCAAATTTATGATTGATATTATGAATTTTTTAAAATCTGAAATATTCAGAAAACTGTCCACAATGACACATACTAGATAATTATAAGTTTTCTATGTTCAGGAAGTAAGAAGGGATGTTCTATTAAGAAAACTACTCTTACCCCATGACACTATGTATTTATCTGTAAGGTTGCGAAGTTTACATCTAGAAATGTCAGAGGAAAGAAATGCTACTATCCATAAACCTGAGAACAGTGGCACGTAGGCTCCAATCTTGGCAACTAACAATAAAATCTAACTATGCTTCACCATTTAGTTTATTTCATGTAACAGGCACTCTTCCAAGTACTTAATAAGTGTTAACCCATTTGACCTGCACAGCTGAGGTGCAGTATTATCATAATTGTAATCATTTCACAATCCTCAGGAAAAAGGATTGATACTCTCCCAAACTTCCAGTTAGAAAAACAGGCAGTGTTCCAACACAGCAGCTCCTGTGCAGCTAGTAGTGCTGTTAACCACAACTGGATGTTCTCTTTTTTTAGGCTGCAATCTGTGGCAACTACAGAACCAGGCAATTACAGACTCAGGGCACCTTTGTAATCCATCATATCTGATTCATTTACAATTTGTTAATTGTGGTTGAAACAATGAAGCATTTTCATTTATTTTTTTTAGCTAAACAGTATTGAAATCACCATAGCAACGAGTGAACTTTCTTTGGGAAATTATATGTGTTGAGAATAGTCTTGTTTTTCTTCAATTGAAAGGTGACTCACTGGGAATATAGGATCATGTTCACAACCTCACTATTGGTAACCACATTTAATATATTAAGTTGAACAGATAAGGGTCACAGATGATGCATACAACACTTGGTATTTTCAGTGTTTGACGCACAGTTCAGAAACATTGCTCTATGGAGTATGTCAGAGGCTAATGGCAAACTTTTAGCTCACATTGCTTATGAAACAAAACATGACGAATTTCTGTTTAGATGTTTTTTCCAAAATTAGTTTATGGTGGATACTTGAACTTATACTAGAAGTTGACTGCAGTTGTTGCTAAGGGAACCAGCTGAGAATTAGTTAATCTGTCTACTTTTCAATTAAACATATTTGTCAAATCATAGCAGCTAAGAAGTTTATGGAGGCAATCCATATTGGATGAAATTTATAAATTAGGATATTATTTATATACCTAAAAGGTAGCCTAGAAAAATATTTCATATAAAATAATACAGAAATCAGTTGTAAAAAACATGAAAAGAAACAAAGAGTCAAGACCTTAGAGAAGAAAAATATTTGTTGCTGAATTCTAAGGACTGGAAAAATTGTTATAATTGAGCCACAGTTTTTATTTTGAATCCTTCAAGCTTTAAAGCAAAGAGGGGGTAGTTGTTGAGCATATGCTTTTCAAGGCAAATTTTTGAGGGGTCTGGAGCATGAAGAAAAGTCTCCATTTTCGGTTAAAGAAAGGAGGATCATATGGTTTCAGCTACTATTGTGGTCTAGAAAAGACCTCGCTGTAAGAATGAGGGAAAGAAGCACAACAGACTATGGTGGTAATTTTATGGTAGGTGCACTGTGACCATAATTACTTGATGGAGGTACCCAAAAATTACTTCAAAAAATAAATCAATATTAAAAATAATATTAATTAGAGCTGGATTTAACAGCAGTATGGCTGAGAGAAAAAAATGTTTGCTTTTTAAGGCATATGTTTAAGCATTTAAGTTCCAGTATAGAGCTAATTTTGATGCAAGATTAGTGTACATTTTGTATTTCATGTGTAGTCAGGCTATCACTTAAGACACATGTCATCATTCAGAAGAACAGAAAACCTACCTCTGACTTAGGTGCTATCATTCTCTGATTATAGGATGAGAAGTTTTCTTAATGGAAATTGTGTCATTTTGAGGACATCAATAGTCTATTTGGTCACAGAGCAGGACACAATTCACCACAACCTAGTAAGGCATATTTATATTTTCTGTATCCCTCCCTCTCTTTCTCTGTTCTTGACTTCTTCTTCTATTATTTCTGCAAGTGCCTTTGCTTGTTTACTTTCTAACCACGTACCAGTATTGGGAGTACACAGTGAACAATACAACCTGCATGCTTACAGGACAATATGAGGAGACAGATGAGGGCAGAAAGGTCAAGTATATCAGTGAATGAAAAAGATAATTTCAAGAATCACAAATGCCACAAGAAAATAAGATAAAGTGCTATGATAACATGGTGGACAGGGACTGCTTTAATCTGTTGCTTGGAGAAGCCACCAGAAAGACGCAAACCTGGTAACAAAGGAGCAGATCATGAGGAGAGCAGGGGAAGAACTTTCAAGCAAAGAGATGAAATTCCAGGCAAAATTTCTAGAGAGGAATTAGTTTGCTATAATTAAAGCATAGGAACAAACATTCCAAGTATACTGAGTGACAGCAAAGTGATACAAAGAGACACTGGTGATCTGGGACTAGGTCATATAGAATCTTGTAAAAGCTCAACCCCTAAGTTTGAACTCAACAATCCCAGTGCTCCCTCTAACTTTTGCGGCTTAACGTGATTTCCTTTTTGAAATCTGCAACATGTATGATTTTACACAAGGGCAGCTAATGCTGTATACTACTGAATATTATTGTTGTATATATATAATGTATACTGTATATTACTAATGTATAATGCCACTTATTACTGTATACAACAAACTATAGTTCACAGACTAGCTCCAGCTTGCTATCTGTATTTGTAAGTAAATTTTCATTGGCACACAGCCTAGTCTATTCATTAGGTATTGACTATGGCTGGTTTCTAGTATAAGGGCCAGGTTACATAGTTGTGATCAAGACACTAGGCACCAAACCTGATCCACATATTCCTTCTGGGTTCTTAGGTTGCATAATCATACAGTGGCATTTATATACATGTTTTCTGTATCTTTGTGTCATTTTATCACATGCTGCTAAATTCATTGGATTATGGGCTGGTGGGGGAAGTGAGTAGCATTGCTGAAGGGCTAGATGCATGGACTCTATATAGATAGTCCAGGTTTAAATTTCTGCAGGGCCACTGACTAGGTGCATTCTTAGGCAAGTGAGTTAACTTCTCAGGGCCTCACTTCCCTTGTTTGTTACCAATGTGGAGACTGAATAATTTAAAGCCTACAAGCATACAAGTGGTGCTCAATACCAGTGTGTGGGAGTTCTGCATGACTTGCAGCATTTGGTGTACTTCCAAACATGCAGATGATCCTTTGTGATGCCACTGGTTTTCCAAAATCACTCTAATGCTGTTTTCAATTCCTTTGGTCATAGCAGAACAGGAATAATTGAAATGAATAAGCAAAACCTTCAATTCCTAATGTCTTCCCATCATTGTTAAATTCAAATTCCCCATCAGGTAATAATCTGCTGCTCTCTGTCTTGGTGACATATCTCTGTTCTGCCAGAGTGAGAGGGAAGCTCACTTTCTGTAACCAGTCTACAGCTTACCTCGTTTCACAGTGGTAGATTTTCAAATATCTCCTCTGGTTCACTAAGCAGAAATTTTATGGAACAAGAAATTCATGCAAGAATTATTTTTGGGCTGCCCACCGTGGGTTGCAGCACTGCTGGGGTGGCAGACCATGCTCTCTGGGACTGCTTGTGTTTTGGGGATTCTCTGGGTTGGGGAACTTGGAGATGCTATCCCCCATTGGCAACCACTGCTGGGAAGTTCCCCAGGGGGGACCCCTACCCAAGCACAAACTCCTATGGGGGAGCATGGGCAAGGGTTGGGCCATGGGTGGGCAGACAATCCCCCTCTGGTTTTACTCCCACTCTACATAGACTCACCAGGAACAAGAAAAACACTAACAAACCAACTTTAGAAACAGAGGAGGTGAGGGAATGAATAAAAGGCCCTGGACACCATCTCCTGGGCAAGACCCAAGAAGAGCATGGAGGGAAACACCAGACAAAGGACTATGTGACTAGAATTACTAACAACTTATCACAGAGTTATACTTGCACCATTGCTGAGGACGGGGAGTCAAAGTCCTAGTTCAGAATGCCTATGGCAAGAGCAAGGTGCCCTCCTTTATCACAGTGGGAGGAAGGCCACAGAAATGAGGCAGTGGCCCCAAGGCAGAGCTGTAAAACAAGAGAGGAGACAAGCAGGAACAACCATCTACTGATGTCTGCCTCTATTGAGGAACTTCCCTACTGACAACCACTGGGAGACAGATTCCCTAAGCCAGAGACCAGAAATACAAGGTAAAGAAGCAGCAAAATGGAGGAGATAGTCAGCAAGAAGAAGGAAGCACCAAATGGCTCTAAAGGAGCTCAGACTGGCTACACAACCAAAGACTGGAAATCTAAGCAGCATGGTCTACTATGTCCCAGGAAAGTAGACTTTTGCCCAGGAGGATATTGCTTCAGAAAAGGAAGAAACCAATGTGTTAAAACACTGTCCAACAAATAGCAAAGAGAGAGGAGTTGGAGGGATCAGAGAGGGGTTAGGGAGGCATACCTAAGGCATACCCAACCACCACTTAAACAAAAAAAAATTTAAAAATAACTATTTTTGTAATAGATCTGTCTTTAATGGATCTCTGCACTCTGACAATATGAGGGCTGGCAAGGTCAGTAACTGGATTTCAAGAAGTTCTGGCTATATGAAGGTACTGCTCTATACATTTCTTAGTTGTAGAGGTGAGGAAGAAGGTAGAAAAGTAAAGCTTCTTATATTGCCAGGGCCTTGTACATTACCAGAAACATAATAGGTTTCTACTCAGAAAGGTGAATGAATGAATAAATTTCAACACCAATTTGTTTTCACTCACTGTGTCACTTTGAATAAGTTACTTTACCTCTTTGATCCAGACTTCACCTGTAAAATGGGGGTGATAACAGATGTGTAATAAATAGGGATAATGTGGGTGAAATATAGTTTGTGAAAGTCAAAACACCAAAATGTGAGAATAAAGGTTAAAACTTTTTCTTCATGGTTATTTTTAAAGTTTGGACAGACATCAATATTGAGGGGATTAAAAAGCAGTGCTCTTTTACCTGTCATCTTTCTATTTATTAAAGTAGATACTCGAGTATAAGAATATAAATGTAGATGGAATACACATGTAACTTTATAGAAAAATAGAGAACTTTCACATACATATCTTCTATAATAAGAAACTGGCTCTTTGAAATTGCCTCATTGGTTCAAAAATGTTTTTACCTTTCTTCTAGCTCTTTGGAAGTAGATTATCTTCAAGGGCCGACAACTTTTTATTTGTTTTTGTTTTTGTAGACTTCTACAAGCTCAGGTGACAGATAATTATATTAATCCTAGCTTATCTGTGAGCTAAAGTTAAAGTGAGCTAGGAGTCCTTAACATAATCTTACCCATCAGGAACCTTTAATGGTGAGAAGATTCAAGATACTGTCTCAAACTCTGAGCTCATTTTGGTGGGGGGGGGGATGGGTGGTCTTCTTCCCCACTTGATTAATAAAGTTTCCATCTTGAATAGACTAGGACTGAATAGACCTTTCTCAGTTTTCCTCTAAAATCAAAAACCACATTTTACTAAATTTAATATACCATCTCCTAGAATTTTTTTTTTTTTTTTTTGAGACTAGGTCTCGCTATTTTTGCCCATGGAACCGAAGGCTCTCGTTGCCCGGGGTACCACAGACTCAAGCAATCCCCAGCATCAGCTTCCCAGGTAGCTGGGATTACAGGCGTACGCCACCACACCCAGCTATTTTTTTTGGAACTAGGTCTCGCTACGGGCCCCAGACGGGACTCGAACCACGATTCCTAGCCCCGGCCGCTTCATAGGCTGAAGCTTACAAGCACGAGCCACCGTGCCCGGCCTATAATTATTTTGATACCACTAAGAAAGAAATGACACCAGTTTAACCCTGGCATGCCATAGATTATATGATGTATCCCAATATCAGAGATGCTGAAATATGAAAAATAGGGGTCTTAGAATGAAATATTTCTTAAAATAATATGTACAAAATAATCATAAGAATTTGTTGAATTCTTGTAGAGAGCTTAGTATCCATTCTTCTTAGTGACAAATTACCATTAACATTTATCTGTGTCAGTTTTTGCAAAATAACTAGGAGTTCTTATAATGTCTCATAAACCTTACAACTACCTTGAAGGGTAAGTAAAGTAAGTGTCAGCAAGGCAAATAAACTGAGGTCCAGAAAGGTTTGTAGTTACTTTAGGGAGCACCATATTCAATATGGGGCTGCTACTCTAAGTCCAGGGATTTTTATCCCATGTATAGAATTTAACTGTCTTATGAGTAAGAACTGTTATTTTTGATAAGGTAAAGAACACATGTTTCAAACAAGAAAGCAACTTCACAGGGTTTTAAAGTCTGTGTGGAGGGAAAAAATTAACAAGCAAATAAAGGATTCCATGCCTTGAACTAAAAGTTGAAAATAATACCATTTCAGACAAAGGAAGGCTTACTTTCAAAGGGCTCTTCCAAAGCACTCGAAGTTGGAGTCTCCGCTTTGGCTGGGCTGTAGTCATTATAGTGTAATTAACTGTAGATAAGAGTCAAACATTTTGTGCCAAAATGGTCTGTGAGGTGATGGCTGGGAGATGAAGCCATGTGTGAGTGACTCCGTAAGGGGGGATAATCTCAGGATGGGAAGTTGGATGGTGAGGTTTGGAGTAATGAAAATGTGTGAGATTTTGGGAAATCTGAGAGCCACAAAAGGAATGCAGACACTTAGAAAGCTGGGGTAGCTGAAATGGAGCATGTTTCCTGAAATAGACCAGGGAAGGCCAATGTGATTCTGTGGGCAGTTTCAGATTACAGAGAGTTTGAAGGAAAGCTCAGGTTACCTATGGCTGAGGAGGGTTATAAAGCCAACTTTTATTTTGTCAGGAATGAAAACAGTTGGCAGAAAGAATTTAGATATTTGATCAGTTAGAAATAAAGGCAAGATAGCAAGGAAGAACAGTGAATAAATTTGTGGGAATCAATTACAGATTTATATTTGCAAGGCTACCCCTTACGCAGCTGCTGGTTTTCTTCCACATACAGGATTTTTCAACGGAAGCAACCAGGTGAGGACAATTGGCTGTGGTTGAGGAGAGTCAACCCACCCGGCTTTCCCTGAGCTTGCGGCGGAAGGATAAATACGAGGCAGGGAAAATATTTACGAAAGGAGACCTAGGGATTTTACATTTCCGGAATCTTATGCCTTATGTGAAATAATCTCAAAGGTCTGGAATTGCAAATATGTAACTCCAGCAGCTCCATAAAATAGGCATTGTGTCTGTTTTACTGCTGTAAAACTGAGACTCAAAAGGCTGAAATGTCTTGCCCAAGATCATAATAAATAAAGGAGCACCTGCCTTTATCTGACACTAAAGCTTTTAATAATATCATCCTGCCTCTGATAAATATGTTGACTAAGTGAACAAAGAGACTTTAAAAGGGTATGGATGCTCCCATTCCACTGTGTTGGTTTTTTTTTAATGTAACTATTGAAATAGCATAAATATTACCTTGTCACTAATTTGTCTACACTGGTGAAGAAAGTTTAAAACAATAAATCATTACAATATTTGTGAAGCAAACAATTGCTTTGAGGTCTCACTGCTTTGAGGTTCTCTTATTAGCTACTATGATCAGTTAAGAGCTTAAACACAAGTGGATATTTTGGGGAATCAGAAAACTTGCAAACAGGATGGCTACCTTTCAAGGATGGCTTTGGGGTCTCCAAACACCCCAGTAGTTTATTTCTGCTCCTGCTGTGATTTTCCCCCCCAGCCTTTGTAAGAAGCCTTCACCCTGGATTTCAAGTTCCTGCCTAGATATGGCTTTAATGTGTTGGCCTTCTAAGCACTTTTAGTGAGCTCTCAGATTCCCTACTCACTCGGCTCCTTTGCATCTTCTTTGCAGCTGGGAGAACTGCTTTTCTGCTCCACACAGCTTTCAACTTGACAAATGCGACTTGGCATAAATGTCCCTGTAGCCTTTTTAGTTTGCTCTTCTCATAGCAAAAGCAGAAAAAAAGAGCAAGAATAGGAAATTACAATTACATGATGTGCAGTTCTAAGGCCTGATTGGTGTTTTCCAATCAGATTTCCCTGGCAACCATGCTTTCTAAGCCCCCTTGACACCTGAAGGTTTTGTAAAACTTAATTTGCTTGAGATTGCCTAGAAATTACCTTCTAAGGGCAAGAATAAATACCCACCTCTTTTAAAAAAGGCTTTTAGTCTTTGCCACATCTTCCTCCAAAAAACATTTTTTAATGACTCTTGAACAGAAGAGTGATGCTGGTGATCTTTGACTGTGTCCCTCTGAAGTTATTCTCACTCCTCAATATTTATAGGGGGTTGTAGGAAAGATATCACCAATGTAGGTACCAGGTATATACCCCAAATGCATTTTATAAAACATAGTCTCTGGTCTCAAAGGGGTTTACAAGTTTTAAGTGAATCAGGCATATCTGGGGGGATGGATGAAGGAAAAGTGGTAAAAATAGCTTTAATGCAAGTCAAGCTGAATTGAGTATGAAATTTCAGTACCTCTGAATTACCTACTGGATTTGTGGTTTGTTCTTATAAATCTCCTACCCTGGTGGTAAATTGTTCCTTAAGAGTAGAGTGGTGTGTGTGCATGTGTGTGTGTGTGTGTGTGTGTGTGTGTGTGTGTAGTGCATGGATGCCATGGAGAAATAGCACTGCAGAAAAAAGGAAGAGGGGAAAGTTCTGCGACTGTGGAAGGAGTGGAGGTATACACAGGCCTTTGGGGATGTGTAGAAAATATTCCTGAGGTGAAGGCTGGCATCAAATGATACACTTTGTGGAGAAGATACCCTTGGGAGAAATAGTAAATAAGATCCTACACCTGTGATGTGAAGATAGGAGAAGAAAATGATTTTTATTAACTGTTCATGCTATAGTATTTAAACTCTAGTAGACATCAGTGGGTTCTCCATCATTATTCCACATGAGGTTCTTTTAGTTATGACTGTGATTTTGTTCTGGGGAAACTTCTCTTTCTTGAGATTCACATTTCAGGAGGAGCACAGTGGTTGGGATCAGCCAATCAGCACATCATATTCCCTAGTCCTTTGCTGGAGTTGGAGCTGAATGGATGATGTAGGACTATTCCATCAGCAAACATCTCTGAACCTTTGCTTGGATGCTGGGACAGATACTTCCACTCTCATTAAGTATATCCACAGGATAAGGAATCAACATGTATTATCCCTAATACACAAACATCTTCCATAATACAAAACTCTATGTAGCTATTAATCCCATTGAGAAGATGAGAAAAATGAGATTTCATGCTATTAAATAACTTGCACTAAATCTTACAGCAAATATTTAGAGTTGAGAAGCAGTTGTACCTTGTTCAAATGTCTATGCTCTTTCATTACACAATACTGCTGTCTCTCAACTTGAAAACTGAGTCATTTTCTCTTGAACATAAACCATAAAAGTTACATTGCTGAATGATGCATGTTATAGCATTTTGAAAACTGTAACAAGGAGGGGTGCTTGGAAGAATTAAAAGGCTTTAAAAAGTGATGTCCATAGTACACCATCATTTGGCAGTTACTTTTGACTACAAGTTTTAGTGAAATATAAGGAAGAACACAAATATTCCAAAAGATCTTAGGATGAAAACAAAATTTTAGTTATAGGGTAAATATATTTTTACTAGCCATAAAAGATAATTTAGAATCCTTTATTGGTTTCTAACGTAACTGTTTCCAACATTACTTTTCTGGATATTGGAGGCATAGCTGTTGGCTTGCAGTGACAAAGTGAGCCACTGTATTTTTCCCATTATGGTTGTAATCAGCAGTGTGGTGGTGTCTATCCCACACATCCCCTATGGTTTGTAGTTATAATTCCAAAAATTGAATTCCCTACCTGGTGTTCATAAGCAGAGATATTGACAGAACACAAGTGATCCTATTCTTGCAGATGATAGAAGCCCAGACACAGAACTCTCACTCCATCAAAACTGAACTTTGGGACTGACCAAAATTTTAAAATCTCTTGGCAGGTCTAAGATCCTGCTAATTATAAAATGATTATGAAATCTAATTTTGTCCTTTAGAACGCAAACCTGATAATTACATAACAATGAAATAATAAGGGCATTTTCAAAATGCAAAAGAATATGGATCTTTATCCTTAGAAATGAAACTTGACAATATTATGAACAAATGATATGACTTAGAACATATAAAACATCACTATAAAATATCAAGTCAAGCATTTCCAATATTAACATTTAATTTAAAATTTTGAATTTTAAATAAATTTCAGCATTTTTTTTCTTTATTTAGTCATTAATTAGGGGGTACTATTTTCTAAAATGAGGTTATAAATAAACTTGGCTATGTGGAATTTATAAAAAATAAATTTCAGAAGAGATACAACTCAAAATTTTCTGCTTTCATCATTATTATTTGAGTATTATTATAGTGCTGCTTTGACTGCTTAGTCCAAGTTACACTCACAATACCTAAAAATATACTGCATTCAAATAGGTCAAATAGAATCTTTCCTTCATGAATTCCATTCACTTTAATTCAAAGAAGCCATCATCTTTCAAATTAAATGAATCTAGTTTTTGATATACAAAAAGAACTGCACAGTATTTTGGATGTTTTTATGCTCATGTGTAATACCAAAATTCACTTTATTATTAAGAAGTTGCTAGTGAGTGTATCAACCCACTTCCTCTGCACAGCATGATAGAGCTAGAGTTGTCACACACACATATGTACATAGATAAGTGTGATTGCTATCTGAATCAGTACTTCTCAACTAACTTAAATCATGCTAAAAGGAAATGTCCCAACAGGAGTGTTCACTATAGGATTCAAGGTAGTGTTTCTTAACCATGCTTTAGTAAGGTATACAATTAGTAGTTAAGTTGAAGTTGAAAGTACCACTTCTTTCTTCAAAATGTTGTAAATGCATCCATTTATTCAATGCACATTTATTAAACATTATGATATACCTAGGGGAATATATCAACATATTAGCAGAAAAAACATGTTTCCATAGGGAAGACAGATATTAATAAAATAAGTGTGTTAGTGGCATGTGTCATGAAGAAATTGAAATCAAGGTAGGTCTCATCCCAGCTAATCTTCAGGAGGAAGAACATACATATTACAAGCCCCATCATAGAATGGGTGAGGAACCAGGTAAAAACCCAGCCCACAAACCTGAGCTGGACAAAGCAGATGGGCAATCGAGAGAATCAGTGCATGCAAGACAGGAGAAACAACTATGGAACATGATATCATGAGAGAAACTTCTTTACTGACACTGACAGGGGGTGAAACCCCCTAAATCTGATGCCAGAACCAGCAGAAAAACAACAGAGATGGGATTGGAGAAGCCAGCCTCCAATGAGAAAGCATGGGCAGACCACAAATAGATATAGACTGGCCGCCCAATCAATTTTTTTTTTTTTTTTTTTTTTTTTTTTTGAGACTAGGTCTCGCTATTTTTGCTCGTGGAACCGCAGGCTCTCATTCCCCGGGGTACCACAGACTCAAGCAATCCCCAGCCTCAGCTTCCCAGGTAACTGGGATTACAGGCATGCGCCACCATGCCCAGCTATTTTTTTGGAAATAGGTCTTGCTACCAGCCCCAGGCGGGACTCGAACCGCGATCCCTAGCCCCGGCCGCTTCATAGGCTGAAGCTTACAGGCATGAACCACCGTGCACGGCCTGCCCAATCAACATTAACACTGAAAACCTACCAGTAAGGTTCACCTGGTTCCAACAACACAGTCCCTCACCCCGTGAAAGAACACTGCCACAGGAAAAAAGAGACTAATGGACTTAGCACAGGTTAGTAAACAACAAAGAAAGGGGCTTGATAGAATGGAGGGAGCACCAGAGGGAGGAGGGAGGGGAAGGTATCCCAAGAACCATTTACCAAGGTTGTGATTTAAAGAATAAAAATAAATAATTTTTTTAAAAAAAGGTAGGAGGAGTAGAGTACGTATGGAGAAGGGAAGGTGGACAATGTTAAAAATCATGGCCATTGAAAGCCTCATTGAGAAGGTGACCTCTGAGTCAGGATTGAATTGGGGAAAGGTTAGCCCTGAAGGGAAGATAGAAGAAGGAAGATTAGTGAGAGGATCCTGAGCATGGAAATGCCTCCAATGCTGACCTACAGAGGCCAGGTCATGGAACAGAACGAGAGGAGATGGAAGGTGACAATGAGCCAGTGTGAAATCCTGGTCATGTGAATTTACAAGGACTGTAACTTTTATTAGAGTGCAATGGGAATAGACCAATGTTTTGATGAGAGATATGACTTATTTTGGCCTATAAGGATCAGTTAGTTGCTGAGTTGAGAATGACTAGAAAGGGATAAGGTAGTATCAGAATTACCAACATGGAGGCAGATGTAGTAACCCAGACCAGAACTGAGAGTAAGGGTCAGTGGTAGCAGCATCAGAAGAAAATATGGAAGAGTTTTCTGGATGGTGATTTGGTTACAGGGATTGAGAGAAAGAGGGAGTCAAGATGACTCCGAGGTTTCTGGTTTGGTCAACTGGGACAACAGAATTTACATCAGCTGAGAAGAGGAGCCTAAGGCAAGAATAGATGGGAGGTCAGCCTGGGACATATGTAGTTTGAGATACCCATGAAACATAAAAGTAGAAAGGTTGAATTTGAACCTGAATATTTAAGTCCAAGAGTTCAGGCAATCTGGACTAGAACAAGAAATGTGGGCACTCACATGGTATTTAATACTAAAATGAATGAGATGACCTAAGAGATGAATGTTGGGAGAAGGGAGAAGAGGCCATGAGCTGGGTCAGTGGTCATTTGATCCAGTGGTCAGTTGGGACTATTGAAGCTCAGGAGATGGGAACTAAGAAGGAAGTCAATGCCCTCTGAGAAGGATCAACAAGATATGTTCCTAGAAGCAAAGTGAAGAAAGTTTTTCAAGAAGGAAGGAATAATGAACTGTCACAGTGATATCTTTCCTTGTCTTAATCCCACAGGACACTAAATCAGCAACATTCATTTTACCTTTTTTTGTCATTACCTGCTTCATAGAAGAGTTTTCTGCTCATTAATTAGCTTTATCTTCCCAGAAAGATGCAAACTTCTTGAGAGTAAGGTTCTCTCCCCACCCCCCTTGCTCTAGAGTGATAGCTTTTAATGAGTTTTTGAATACAATTCCAGTAAGAAATGCATCTTACTTTGGGAATCAGTATATGTATATAAACAATAGAAAGAAAAACTCTGCATGCCATGTACCCTATTTTTCTTCTATTGTTTTCTATATAGTTAGAAATACTGTTGATAGTGACCTACTGAACTGATTTCACTAAGCACAAATGGTTCCAACTACTGGCTTGAAAAACACTGCTTTTAGAGTATCCAGCATAGAGTGCTACTACATGCCACACTCATTGTTAAGCAAACATTATTCGTCTTTGTTTCTCACAGAGTACCTTCTATAAAGTAAATGCTTAGTATGTGCTAGTTGAGGAATAGTTTTGAGACCCTAAAGTAGTATGTGTTGAATTGAGTTCACTGCCCTGCTTGTACAGACTACACCTATGCATACACATATTTAACACCAATCTATCTTTAAGATGCCTGCGACAGGCATATCCTCTTGAATGGGTCCCTGTGCAGCAGAGAGTAGATTATACACTGACCAGGGTTGGAGATTTCTACTAGATGCAGTGAGCCTACCAGTGGAGTTAGAACTAAGCCAGAGCACACAGCCTGAGGTTGAGTGTGTTTACATGTTCTTACATATCAACCTCTGAGGGCTGGGGTGATTTGGTTCAAAAATTTTTGAAAAGTTAACCTACACCACTAACCAAATAAATTAAAAGGGTTCATTCACCTTAGAACAATCCTGTCTTTTATTCTAATTGATATTGCATTTGATGTCAATATAAAATATCTATTATCTAGTAACAAGGTGGGAAACCACTAAATACCCATGACCTTAGTAGATGAGCTGGGAATAAAGTCACCAGTAATAATATGTTTAGCATTTTCAAGTGCCCAGCTATAGCTATGATGTATAATTCAACCTAAACATTTAATTGAAGGAATCTTTACAACTAGAGCCTGGTATATAGTGAGTTCTCATCAAATGCTATGTGGTATTTAAATACTTCCCCATACAGCACCTGTGCAGAGGTGGCACAGAAAGAAATGTAATTCACTGTGCAAGTCTTATCAGGTAGTTCTTCACCTACATAGAAGAAGGATGATACAATCAATATAGTAGAGCTTTGGAATCAGGTAAATCTGGGTGAAATTAGATTCTATTAAAAAGGTATAATTTTGGCCAGGTTACCTTAACACATTTTAACCCTAGCATTCTCAAATGTAAAATGAGGATGGTATCACTTTCAGCAGTTATTATTAGGATAAAAATGAGAATTATATTCATATGGTGCTTATTAAATAAAAGCCTGTATTTTAGAATCAGAAGATATTTCCATATAGAAATCATGTCCTAAGTGGTAGCTAAAGTTCTCATGTGAAGCCAACTTCTATAGTGTATTTAATTCATAACAGAGTTGAACCAAGACAGAATACATATTACTTGGAAGGAGTGTGGGGTGAGGGGTTATGGTGGAAGTCAGGGCCTGGAAGCATCTCCCATAAGGAATGGTAGGTAAGTTAGGGTTCTCAAAGCAGAACAGATACTTTTCAAGGACTGGCTCACATGATTGTAGTTAGAGGCAAAGATGAATTCTGTAGGGTTGACCTGTATAGACTGGAAATTTAAGCAGGAGCTGATCCTGCAGATCTGAGGCAGAATTTCTTCAGCAGAGGTAAGCCTCAACATTGCTCTTAGGACTTTCAACAGACTGAATGAGATTAACCTACATTATCAAAGGTAAGATCCTTGTTTGAGGATATTGTTGAGTCAACTGATTGTAAATATTGATTATATCTACAAATCCCTCAGAGGACACTTAGGTTAGTGTTTGATTTAATGATGGGTCACTCTCACCTAGTTAGGCTGGCATGTAACTAACCATCACAGATGGGGATTTAAAAGGCACCTTTTGAGGTATGGGGTGCAAGAGTGATTGCTTTGTTGCAATGCTCACTGATAATGAGGCCTCTTCAATTAGGAGTTGAATGTGCACCATTTGTTCTCTTACAGGCTACTTTGGCAGTGAACCTCTATTGTGCTGGCCATACACCCAGGGCCTAGCAGAGTGCTTGTCAATCAATGGAGTTGACAGATTTTTAAGAATAAGGGAATCATTTGTGAACTTGTTCTTTCTTTTTGACAAATGAACATGAAAATCTATAATTCTCCTGAAACACCACACCACATGACATAAATAGGAATTTCATAGACCAATCTTTTAAGTCTTCCTAGATTCTGAAAGACCAGAAATTCCATAATGACTTGCCTTAATAAAATAAAATATGGAGCTAACCAAAAAAAACTTTATTCTAACAACTGGCATATACTACTAATTTAACACTTATCACAAGACTTTAAAACCATTTGCTTATAAATCTTTCTCACCCACCAATCTGTAAGCAACTTGAGGAAAAAGATGATGCTATTAATCAGGAAGAAACTTACCCATGCCTATATTTCCAGTTCGAAACAGAGTATTCCATCAGACAAAGCAATTAAAATGAAATTAATAGTTAATAAAATCTTTTCATGTCTAACAAAAAAACCTATTACATAGTGGAGCTATACCTGATTTGCTAATCAGTTGAGATATAAATGCAGGAATCTTTAGCTCTGGGGTCCCCACAACTAAATCTGGCATCTGATATGCACAAAGAAGAGGGACCCCTCTTCATGACACATGGATGAAGAAGGTAACAACATGCTGGTGGAGGGGTGGAAGCATAACCAGCATCCTGGGGCTAGGCTTTGAAGACATGCAGGGAGCTGCAGTTGGATGTATCTATAGTTTTCAGGGGGCACTAGTCACATCTCACAGCAGGGTCAACTGTACCCCATCAGGTTTACAAATTCCATCACTAGTTCATGGCAAGGTCAGTTAAGCAGAATTATAAAACTATGTATTCCAAAGTACAATTTAGCAGTCACTCATCTTTAGAAGTGCTCTGTGAACCAGAGCTAAAAAACAGAAATTTAGGGGATGCTCTGCGCTGCACTGATCCTTAGAGAGCTGCCGTCCATATTAGCATCCAGGGAGTCTGCTGATAAAGGAACCTGAGTGAACCACTCAGGATATCAGAGTCAAGTCTGTTTCTTCACACGAACTTCTCTCTATACCATGCATTGGCAAATCTCAACCCTTTCATTTACAAATTAAGAAAGTGACACCTAGAATATAACTTATAGTTTATATAAGGCCAGTAAGTGGCAGAATTGGGCTAGAATTCAGCTCTCTTCTCTCCTGGACCTGTGTGTTCTCAACTTTCTCATATTGCCACTGTTTACCCACTGAATTCAAAAATATTAAAAAGATGATGATCCTATATGAAATTTTTTTTCAACAGTTTGTAAAGTTGTTTTGATCTTCCGACATGGATATGTTCCTATATATATAAAAGAGGCAACATAATAAAACTCAATCTTTGGGAATTTTGTGAAAAGTCAATGCTATTATTTTTTTCACTCAAGAAATGTATGAAAATGAGATTTAATAATAAAAATTGAGAGGGGGCATTGGTCTGTAAAGACAGGATTGCATAATAACAATTGCATTTCCTATCATGAACCCAGACCATACCAACCTTTTATAGTGAAAATGTGATGCAGTATGAATGCCTTATTCAAGATAATGATTCTCTTTGGGGACAGAAGAAATTTTGCTTCTGGCATTCACATTCCATTATTCCTTTATCACCAACTTATTGCCTGAAATTCAGTCTTTCGAATTTTCCCTCACACACACATGAACACATGTGCATATTTCATTTTACAACATTGGTGTTTCTCCTTTTACAGAAGCCATGGACCACCTACACATAGTGACAATTCAGATATCTTTCACTTGAAACAGGCTTTGTTTGGGTACTTTTTGTTGTTGTTATTTTTTGGTAATGAGTTAAACTGATGTGCTTCAGGTTTTTCAGCTTTCACACTTCCTGGTAACCATACAGACTTTCTGCCACTCACAGACACATGTCACTGCAGTTGGATGGCTGGGCATTTATCCTTTCACTTGTTTGCAATTGTTGGTACAACGTAGAAATATCCAACTTAATAAGGCATTACTTTTAGCTCAATTTATGATGTCCCATTGACAAAAAGGTATTATTTTCTTCTGCCCTGAGACAGTATTAGGCAACATCAGATGAAAACAAAGCAAAACAGTTTCATTTCAGAATATCCATAGAAAACTATTTGTTAAAGGAGTATGTAATTCTTAAATCAGAAAAAGAATCTGATTTAATCTGATTTAATTGCTGGTTTTCTAGCAATTAAATGTCTCCAGTTTCATTGGAAGTAGGATGAAACACAATACACTGTTTCAGTTTTGTGTGTGTGTGTGTGTGTGTGTGTGTGTGGTGTGTGTGTGTGTGTGTGTGCGCGCGCGCGCGCGCGCGCGTTCGGTAGGTCATTGTGGAGTAGGAGTAGTTGGGAAAGGGATATCTTGACTTCCTAGCCCCCACAATTATCAAGGTAGAAGGGGTATAATCACCTATCTGGCAACTCAGATTTCTTCCTTCCTTCCATCCATGGTATTCCTCAAGTAAATTTTGACCTGATTTCAGTTGTAATAAATACACATGACACTGAGGCAAGAGATACTCATAAATAATTTTCCATCTCTGGGTATTTTTCAGGGATGACTTTCTGAACAGAAACCCCACAAGTAACAAGTGGTTTTTCTGCCCAATTTTGTAGGAGGCATACTTTTCTTAAATTTCTTGTGAATGGAGAAATAGTTATTTTATTTTCATACACAAGCATCTTTCCTTTTGTTTTTTATGTTGGATGGTAACAAAAAGGAGACATAAAGATTGTATTCAGGAGACACTGCTTGATACCAGGAGGTATCACGAAATTTTCACATAAGAAGTTTCTAGTACATGTTGTCAATAAAAGTAGAGGGAAACTGGAGCACCTGACTTTCTCCTCTTTTTGGACCATGATTCAGAATAATCCAGGAGGATTTGAGTCAGGTGAAATTTTAATATTGTATTAAGGTTGTTGAGGATGTAGATTTCAAAACAATAGTCTATCTCAGTGCAAAAATTCTATTATTGTATCAATTTAATTCACAACAGTAATTCACAACCTTTTATAAAGAAATGATGTTATAAAGGAAACATTACCTTCAAGTTTGAACATTTAAAAATAGTATCTGCAAATTATTCAACTGACCAAGTGGAAGAAAGATTAATTTACTAGGAATTCATTATGGAAGTGCCTGTAAAATGTGATAGTAAATAATTTTGCATAAAATGCATTGCTCACATGCTCATTCCTTAATTCTTGACATCAAAATATAGCAGAATGTGGTTTTCATGAAGGCAGGAATTTATTTTGCTCAATTCTGCATTCTCAGTATCTGGAAGCATGCCTGACACATGGTAGATAGCATTAAACATTAGCTGAATGAATGAGTTCTCATTCATTGAGGCGTGTTATAGCTTTTAAAAAGAATGAGGTGCATTTATATACACTGACATGGAATGAAAACCTATAGTATAAAGTAAAAAGGCAAAGTAAAAAGGAATAGTATTTACGGCATGATATCAATTTGCTAAAAAAGAAGAAAATGTGTGTATACATATACATACACATTTTTGCACTTGAATAAAACATCAGAATGAAAATGTTAAAATGACAGTGGTGCTAATCTTTAGGAAGTAAGTCAGGAGACAGAGGAGCAAGGGGTTTTTCCTTTTCACTCTCTACCATTTTGTACTTCTTGCATTTTTTTCAGAATTAATATATAAAACTTAAATTAAAAATGAATTCTGTGGAAAACTCCCAAAGCTATTTTTATTTTGAAAACAAAATTTATGCAAAAACCACAAGTTCACAACCAGTATAGATTTTTTTTAGAATTTTTGTTGCTATTACAATATCTCAAGCTGCAGATATTATTCTGTCACTTGCAAAGAACATCCAAGGAACAAATTTTAAATGAAATTTGGTGAAAATTGGGTGGTAGAATCAGAAATTACAATCTTTAGGAACTATTATTAAGTAATATATTTTGCTTCCTTATCTTTTCAACTTGGGTTAGAATTTTATATTTAAAGTTAAGAAAATTCACATGTAACTATACGCAAAAACCCATATGTTCTGTTTCAGTTTGCACCACTTATTTTCAAATTTAAACTTTGAATTTTCCCATTGGGTTTAGAAGATTCAGCTGTTTATTCAGCAGCACTTTACTTAAAAATAGATGGAATGACATTTGTGGGTGCTTTAAAAAAATACCTTTTGGAGAAAGAAGTAGACTTCGAACACCACATTTACCACTTATATTATATAAGAAAGGCAAGTTTTATGTTATGAGGGCTTGATAAAATAATTATCCTATCTTAAATAAACTATAGTTTATCATATTACATATATGATTATTCTAATACTTGCAACTGGAGATTTTTATCCTTTTGTTACTCTTTTAATTAGGTACTCTCCTCTATCATTCCTTAACTATTGACTGAATGTCTGATATATGGCAGGCACTGTGACCACAAAAGTGAATATAAAGATGATTTTGACTATATTTTACCTGACTTTATAGACCTGTGTAATAATGTTTATGTCAATCTGTCAAAAATAAGAAGTAGTTAATATTAGCCTTAAATCTGTTGTCATCTGATTCCACAGAGTCTAAGAATTAAAATGGGTTGAACTCAAAATGTATTGTCATCTAAAATTTCAAACAGAGCAGATATACAGGAGAACTAGAGGCAATTAAAGTATGAAATATTAAAATCAATGTTCCAATCTTGGTAGCATTGCTGATGGCAAAGGCTTATGACACCAGGAGGAAATGAAACCAAATGCATCACTTTCCCACCCAGAAAAATACACTTATCTTAGAATCCTACTGATTTTATTTATTAAAAAATACATGTTGGGAGGAAAGTACATTTCTTGGGTAATATTATAGCGGAAATCAGGTCTGTGTGAGGCATGAGTGAAGGTCCTCACTATGCACCATTTTTATTCTTGGTTTTAATACAAGTTTTCTCTGACACTCATAGAAGGTAATGGGATTAGATTCTCTTTCTTCTTTCATCAAACATCCTCCCAGCCCTGAATTCTGTCACACAGACTGCAGGTGAATGACATTTGCCCACAGAGGAGCAACCAGCTTTTTGCCCCTCCTATTATGTGAGTTGAATACCTGACTTGAGGCATTTCCAGCTTGCCATCTGCTCCTGCTCAGAGGTTGTCCTGTCACCTGAAGTCTTAGCTAAGGGTGGGCAGCTTAAAAGGAAGAGTTCTCCACCACATATTCTTCCATCTCCCCTTGAAATCTGCCCCTCAGAGGTAGACTAAGTGGCCCTCCTACTGGATTCATTGTTTCATCACAACTGTATTTTCTTTTTCTTACATTCTGCAAATGCCTTTAATGGTCTTGGTCCCTCCCCCACAAGAGCAGGGATTTTGTGCTTTCTTTTGAAAATGGCGGTATAGTTCTGAGTGGCTTGTGGTATCCTGTAAAGGTGATAATAGCAATGATGAATAACCAGGCAGGCTCTTGAAGCCCTGGGGCTGGCTACAGGAGAACTCAGAAGAAGGGGAAAAATAAATGAATTTCTAACACAAAGGCAAGATTTAGCCTTTCATGAGATCCAAATGCTACATGTGAAAAAGTGTATTAATAAAATGGCACAGGGATTTTGGCAGGGGGCATACAGGCTTTCAAGATGTGTTTTTCATTTTCTTTCCAATCTTAGGTATCATGATGTAACAGGATTTTGGGATCCAAACATATGTTATTTTCTTTCTTCTTTTCCTCTTATGTTTAAACCTCCACTACAATGAATTAGCTCTACCTCCTCAATAACTAGAGTGTTTATTTCCTGTCTATAAAAATGGAGCACTTAGACATAAGGTGATATTTAAGTGTATTCTTCCTATGATTTCTTGAATCTTATTTGTGTGTGTTTTGACTCAGGTGTTACTAAATTAAAAGTAGTCACGTAGTGGACATTATTAATCTTATATATTATAGAAATGTATCCTATAACAAAATCATCTTTTAAAAAACATAAAAGACTTTCCTTTCTTCATTCGATAGCTGTGATGGTTCCTTAGTCCAAGATTAACTGTTCATACCTGTGTAGGTTTAATTCTGGGCTCTCTATTCTGTTCCATTGGTCTGTGTTTCTGCTTTTGTTTCAAAGCCATACTACTTTGATTACCACCCCTGTGCAATATTGTTTGAAATCAGGGAGGGAGTGCGAGATCTTAATTTTTCTTTTCTTTCAAGATATCTTTGGCTATTTGTGGTCTTATGTGGTTACATACAGATTATAGAATTGTTTGTTCTATTTCCTTGAGAAAAGAGTATTGGGATTTTGATAGGTATTGGGTTGAACTTGTACATTGTGTTAGGTAATATGGTCATTTTAGCAATGTTTCCTCCTCATATCCATGAATATCTTTCGATTTCTTCACATCTTATTTTATTTTCTTTAAGAGAGTCTTAATTTTTGATGAACAGGTCCTTCATCACTTTCATTAAGTTTATTCCCAGATATTTCATTTTTCTTGGTGTGGCTGCTAATGAGATATAATTTTTTTCCTTCTGTTTGCATATAGAAAAGAAAATAATTTTCTTCTCTTTTCTTTTTGGTATCAGTGAGTGGTTGTGAAATATGGATTTTGTGGTACTTTAACAGGACAGAATTAAGGACCTGCCACAAATACAAGCTTCGACTACAGAATAATAAAAATAGAATTAGTTTACTTAAGATAAGGAGATACTAAAATGTTAGTTGTTCTTTTTCCAAGAAACTTTTAAAAAGAAATACATGTCTTAATCATCAGTATTTCAAATTTCAACATGGTGTGCTTACTATCTTTTGGTAAATAATAAAATAGTAGTAGCATTTGTTTATACATTTTGTATTGAATATGAACAAATTTATCCTCTCAAAAAATTGTCAATCTTGAATAATTTCCCTCAACTGTGAAGTACAATAGGTGAAAAACAGCCTGTGATTGTATTACACTTGAAGGTAAGTTGCAGTGCATTCAATGTGGCATTTTGTTTTTCTCTCTCCATAGACTGTCCTGATTTAAAAAAAAAATCTCATAAAAAGATGGCAAATTAGATGTGGGAGTGAAGAAATCATGTTCTTAAATGTTGAGCTACAATATGAATTCAATAAAGGGATTAAAATCTGCTACATGCATGAAGCCACTGTGGTATTCTTTCCTTTCAGATAGTTTGGCTTGAGAAAATAAAGTACAGAGGGTCTCATTCTCTTTAGACCCTAGGATTTATGAACTTTTGTGTTTTTCTATGATAATTTCTGCATAGAGAATTTGAAATGACAATGAGTCATTTCATTTATCCATTCCTTTACATTTACTGAGTGCTTCCTACATGCCACATTGTGGGAACAGAAGACACAAGTATCAATAAGTTGGTATTTGCTGTCAGAAACTCTCTGGCTATTGGAGAGAGAGGAGGATTAGGGGAAGAAGTAATGAACATTCAGATGTAGTTATAATAAAGTATGGAAATTGCTAGAAACTATATTGGTAGATAATAAAGTCAGCATGTTAGTTGACTGAAGGTCATATTGGACTGGAAACATGAATGATGGGCAAGACTGCCAGGTAGGCAAAGGGAGAGGAAGAAATTATTATGGGAGAGAAAAGAGTATTTGTGGAGGTATGATTACATAAAAAGGCAGAATGTGTTCTATAAGAAGTATCCAATTATGTGCAGTACATGGAGAACACAAATCAAAGTTCACTTCAGAGTTAGGCTTCTTCTATTGGTATTTCTAGAAAAAGGTTAAGTTGAAGGTACTCAGCCTCCTACTAACAATCTTAAATTGATTTAAAATACAAGACTCTTATTTTCAGAATTCCTTTCTTTGTATTATTATTTTACTTGCTAATATGAAAACAATAGAAATAGCTCCCTTTTTCTGGAACCCAGGTTCTTTTTACAAAACGCATAATTTGGCCGGGCATGGTGGCGTATGACTGTAGGTGGTAGCCTAGGAAGTCACAGTCGGGGTCAGGGATTGTGGTTCAAGTCCCGCCAGGGGCGCGTAGCGAGACCTAGTCCCCAAAAAATTGCTGGGTGTGGTGGCAATCTCCTGTAATCCAGTTACCTGCAAAGCTGAGGCTGGGGATTGCTTGAGTCTGTGGTACCCCAGGCAATGTGAGCCTGCAGTTCCATGGGCAAAAATAGCAAGACCTAGTCGCAAACAAACAAAAAACTGCATACTTTCTGCCTTCCTCAGCATGTCTGGATGCTCTAGAAATCACCTCAAACTAAACTTTCTTTTGAATGAAACTTTCTTTCCTGAACAGGCCATTCCATTGTCTGCTCCTTTGTCATACCCCACCCTCTGCCACCAATCATCACCTCCCTTCTCTGAAGGACATGACTAGTGTTTGTTTCTCCCCATAAATGGCATCACTCTTAGACCTTCTCTTTCTGGGCTTCCTCCAATAGACAGTACTGCTGTACTTCCAACCTTGTATTTGGGCACATACTTAACATTAAAGGTCCTTCTCTCTCACACATCAGTCTTTCTCGTAGCCTGTTTCTTACATTGATATTCTTCTGTATCAGTTCATTTGGAGACACCTTTCATTTCCAAAAGTTCCAATACTGTATTATTTTTCTATTGCTGCTGTTTTAAATATAGTGTAAGCTTAGAACAGCTTACATTGAGATTCTTATAGTTTTGGAGGCAAGAAATACAAAATTGACTCACTGAGCTGAAACCAAGGCAGGAGCAGGATTAAATTCCCTCTGGAAAGTCTAGGGGAGAATCAATTTTCTTACCTTTCTATCTTTTTACATTCCTTACATTCCTTGGCCTGTTCCTCTGTTTTTAAACTAGCAACATAGCATCTTCAAATCTCTCTCTGCTTTCAGGACACATGCCTTCTTCTAAGATCAAATCTCTCTGACCTTCTCTCTTGCAATTACACTTATGATCACACATACTGCCTACCCATATAAACTAGGATAATTTACTCCATTCCCAGATCCTTAAGAACATCTGAAAATTTACATTTGCTAAACAAGGCACATTCAGCTTCTTGGATTAGGAAGTGACCAAATGTGGAGTTATTTTCCCACATATCACAACTGTCAATGCTGTCATCATGGTTAATTGAGTACTTACTCTGTCAGGCATCATCTTAACAGGTAGACAGCATTACTATCTTCATTTTACAGATGAAGAAATTGAGGCACAGAGAGGTTAACTGACTTGCTCAAAGTTATACAGAAAGAGAACTGGTAGATAAAGAATCAAACCTAAACTTGTCCAGTACAAAAATCTTAGTCCCTTGCACAACAATTTATTGTATCTCACGTTTAATGAAAATGTACATCAATGTATGGCTTGGCTCACCAGGACCCTACTGACTACCAGAGCCAAGATAAAGTGGAATAGAAATTGTACAGATTCCTGCTCTAATTGTACTTCTAGATATTTCTTCAGCAGAAATCACTGCTAATTAAATGGTTGAACAGTAACAAGCAGCAATTTGATTTTACCATGGGAGACCCTTAAGTATTCTGATACCAGGCTATGACTAACAAACATTATGGGTTAACTGAGTACAGACAAAAGCACTGCAGAAAGAGTAAGCACAGTGCAGGACTGGAAAAAAGATTATGTTGAAAAGGACAACGGAAATGAAACAGAAAGTGAGGCCCAACTACTTCCACTGTATAGAGTGCAAGAAAGGCAGAAAACTCCTGTAGACATAGGGGCTATAGAAGAAAATTCAAACAATGATTACAGCACAAAGAAATTTACTCTCAGATGAACAATAAGGGAAATGTACACTCAGGACCAACTATGGGAGCTTAGAAAGCAAATGGACAGGTAGTGAAAAATCAAAGTTGTTTTTACAATCACTATTTATTTTTAAGATGGCAATGGGCCATAGGAAAAAATAGAAAAACATGAATACTAAAGAATATATGGGAACCACTTTAGTAGTTCAATACTTTGCAGGAATGAGCAAAAGAAACAATGCATTCAATTTCTACAACCTCATCAAAAATATGCAATAAAGCTTTTTGAGAAGGCCAGACATTTAGTCCAGCATTTGCTAGAATTTACTGGGTGCTTGATCACACCTACTTGAATGAGTCTGGTTGAGTCTTCATGGAGCTGATAGGCTAGTGGAATAGGCAATCCTTGTGAAGAGCTAGGCTCAGGGGCTCGAGGAAAGACGAGAGAGATTGACTTAGAGACTGGGACTGAATGGAAGTATGTACCTTTTAGTTTTATTTATTTTATCTACTAATTTATTTAAAGATAGTGATAACAGTTATTTGCAGTTAGTCAAACAAGGGGAAAAATGATTTAGGCAAAATTAGATTAGGTAAGACTTTATTCCTGTGGGATATATGGGGTAGGGGATATATTCATTAAGTTGCTGTTATCTCCTAAGGGATGTTTCTTAGGGTAAATATTGGAGGAACAAAGACACTGCTGCCCAACGGTGGTCAATCATGCCATTCTATCTTCAGTGTTCTGAAGACAGATAAGATAGTGAGATGAAGTTTTCTTCATCCACAGCATGAGTCCTGACTGGTTACTGACTCTTCCTGACAAATCCTCTCTGAAATATAATAAGTATGATAAAGAAATGGATAACATGAGAATATGGAAGAGGGTTCTGGATTTCATCATGGTCAGATGAACCTTGGCAGTTGAAGAGGTTCAGCGGGGTGGGGGGTGGTGGGAAGAGTCTGGGATGGATAGATTGCAAGAGAGTAAGCACCTCATACAGACATGCTGGGCAGGTGAACATGGTGTCTAAGAAAATCAAAAGTGGATCAATATGACTGAAATGCAGAAGGCACAGAGAAAGTGATAAGAAATAAAGCTGTGAAGGGAAACGGTCCCTAATTATGTCATATATATATTAAGTCATGTTGAAGAGTTTTGACTTTATCCTGAAGGAGAAACCACTGAAAAAATTGTAAGTTGAAGTAATATTATAATATTAGTGACTCTTTGTATTTTAGAAAGATCATTAGCACTATATTGTATAGAGCCGGGTGCAGTGTTGTGAGAAAGGACAAATGAGAGATTGATACAGTCACAGACTGCGGGCAACTAGAAGTACAGCCAGTAGCGGTTTATTACCCTGATAGTCAGCTTTTTACAGAGCCCAGGAAATGTTTTATGACCAGTCAGATGAGTGGCTAATGCACAATTAAATTGGGTAAAACAGTTCTCGTGAGATGATTGCAGGCAGGGATTCACCCATAAATTTGTTGGAATCTCCCAAAGAATGTTTCTTAAGGTAAACACTGGAGGAATGGAGATGCAGCTGCCCACGAAGATCAATTCTACCATTCCATCTCCAGTGTTCTGAAGACAGATAAGAGTGGAATAAAGTTTTCTTCATTCCCTGCATGAGACCTGCTTGCAGCCTCTGACACTATATATAATATACAAAATGGGTGGGATGAGGAGAAGGTGATGGCAAGAGTGTTCTCACTTATGGGGGATTTATAATAACCTAGGTGAGAAACAACAGAAATTTAACCAGCAGAGTGCCAGGTGGGATGGAGAGAAGTGAAGAAATAAAATTTAAAGGACTGGTGATTTTCTCACACATTCATTTATTCATTCAATCAACTTTCCTGTTTACTTTGATTGGTGATTTTTTTTTTTTTTTTTTGAGACTAAGTCTTGCTGTTTTGCCCAGGGAACCACAGGCTCACGTTGCCTGGGGTACCATGGACTCAAGGTATCCCCAGCCTCAGCTCCCCAGGTAGCTGGGATTACAGGCATGTGCCTCCACACCCAGCTATTTTTTGGAACTAGGTCTCGCTATGTTGCCCCGGACGGGTCTCGAACACGCAGACTCAAGCAGTTCCTAGTCCTGGCCTTGCTCCATAGACTGCGATTAAAGACATGCGCCACTGTGCCAGGTCTTGCAATGGTGATATTAATGGAAATATCAAGGTTGCCCCGCATGCTTTTGGTTTGAAAAAAGAAATGAGCAGATAGTCATGTAATTGCAACGGTAGGAAATTACAGGGTAAAGGGACCATTAGTAGTGAGAAGAACAGAGTCCTCTTTTTCATCTGAAAGGTTGACTGAGGGATGCTTTGATTCTTGTAACCCTTGCTCTGCCAGTCTACAAGCATAAGTAAAGTAATGTTATCAACACTAAGAAGTCTAATGATATTTTAGTGCTCCTCCTCCACTTCATCCTGCTTATCCCCTAGAGTAGGAGTCACATGTATTTGGGAACATATCTCTTTGCTGCCTTCTGTTCAGGCCTTCTTGCCATGGTGCCAAGGAATTCATGAGGGGGCCATCTGTGAGAATGCTGCTGTCCTGGTCACCAGGGGATGGTATGCTCTGTGTCTACTTGTTTGTGTGTGTGAGAGTGTGTGTATGTGTGTAGGGATGTTAGTGGTGCTTATTTCTCTAGATTTTCTTGATTAATTACCTAATACAGAGAGCTAACATGTGTCTGTAAATAACACATGTTGCAGTTGGCGTCACTAAGAACGTGGGAAAGGACTAACAGCTTGTAAGTCATCCTGATGCATGTGTGGGTTGACCAGCATAGGAAAAAGAAATCATGAAAAGGATACTGACCAAACAACCTTGCATGTTTTCATTGTCACACTAATTTTAGGTAGTAGCAGTGGAACTGATTAAAAGCTAAGCTGATATAAACATATTTTATTAGGCTAAACTCTTGTGCAAATGACAAGAAATAGAAGATGACAATTTGGTGGTTACAAAAGTTTGTTTCTTCTAGCTTTAAAATTTACAGATTCTGGACCAGTGTTATTAAGGGAGAACAGAAATGACAAAAATATCAAATTAAAAGAAGAAATGTGATTGGGGCAGCCAAGGATGGCATAGAATGAAGAGGTGTGAGAGCAAAGGGAGGAAAAAAGGAAACAAATCCTTTACAAATTCAAAACAATTCACCACTTTTGAGCTTCCAACAGATTTTTAGAAATAAAGACTAGCCATGAAATTGAACATATTTTAAAACCTTGAAATATGAAGAGGTAACATATGTCTCTCTTGATGTTCTTAAAAATGAACTGTGATACACTAAAATGCCACACTCTTATTTCTTAACAGTTTTACTAAATTAGAACTATTTTGAGAGAAATGCCTAAAAACTTGTAGTGAAATATGGATAATATGTAAGTAAACTAAGTCATTAGTGGTAGTTGAATGCTTGTACTCAAACTTAGCATTTCACTTATATTTCTAGGAAAAAAAACATTGTGAACAATTTAAAGAGAGAGAACAAAAGTTCCTTCTTTTTTATGAAAGTCTGATTGTGATGTTTTAAAAATTTCCACAAAACAAAAACATCTGGTGTCCACAGCTCTTTTCCCAGTCATAGAAATAGATTGGAAAGATTAGACAATAGGAATAGGAGAAGCATTTCCTCTCCATTTCTCCAAAAAATTTCCCACATACTTCAGCTATTTTTGAAGAGTCCTTCTGAAACATCTTTTGAGGTCACCTACTTTGACAGAATAGTCTCTGATTTTCAGGTGACACTGCAGCAAGCCCAGAAAACATAACCTTAATCATACTTTTCATTTCTGTTATTCTTCTAAAAAAGAAAACGTTATAATTTCTTCCCCATCTTGCTAAGCTTTTGCTAGTTTTAGGGATATGTGCTACAGACTGACTAAAATAAGAGGATTCCTGGTGTTAAACATAGACATGAAAAGCCAAATCATAAAAAAAAAAATGCCAAACTAGTAATTGATTCAATACTTTTTAATTTTGAGATATAGTAGCCAGCGTAGAAACAAAAGTTGGGGGAGATCTGATGGTTTTTAATTCCATGAAGTTCAGTGGACAGACAGGCACACATTATACAGGATCTGAAATCATTGCAGTCATGGTAAATCAAGAAAGTAATAAGGAAAATTCATATTAACGGTATGCTGCTATTTTTAAAAACTCAATCTTACAAAATAAAACCCACCTAAACTGAAGCTGTGGAATAATTTTAACAATTGGAAATTACTACCTTCTCTACAATAACATGTACTTAGAAATGAAATGACTCAGATGCTACCATGATGTATGTATTCGGCTTTGTTTAGAGCACATTCAATATCAATTGACAATATATCAGGCTAATTATATTTAAAAATCAGTGCTTAAACAACTGTGTGAGTCTTTCCTGCATCTAAATACTCTGCTGTTTCACTAAATTCATTTTGCATCATAGATGACAAAAATATTCTCCAGCTATCATTCTTACTAAAAAGTTGGATTTTTCCCTCAGCACCTCTAGCAACATTAGCAACTTAATCAAAGGAAAAAGGTGTGTTGGGGATTTGCTTTATAAAATTTTTCACCCCAAATTCACAGATATTGTTAAACATAAAATTAACTCCAGCATGTTAAAAGAAAAATTATGTATCAGCATAAAAATCAAACACAAAGAGAACTATTTTACTTCCCATCGCCCAGAATTGCCATTAGCTTACCTTATTAGCTGAAATGCCAAACAGAATGCCTTTATGGAAAATTAAGTTCATTATTCATCTCAGCTTTGATTTGGTGTAGTGCAGCTGAGAGCATTTAGCTTCTCTCTGTGATTTGCCGAAGTAAAGTGGGTGAGTAAGGCAGTAAACAGAACTAGGTAGGTGGGGAGCGGTTGGCCATGGCTTTCAACTCTACACATGCAACTGTGCATTTCATTCATGTGTAGATACTTAAAATAGGTAGATACTTAAAATACACATCTCATAACGGAAGATTAACACTTAAGTGTATATTTAGTGTAGATTTTAAAGCCTGTGTAATTTTGCAGTTCCAATGACAGTATCCTGCATGTTCACTGTCCAGGCAAAATTACATTGCTTCCTTCATTATCTTGGTGGATTCTTGGACTACTGATTCACTTTGTAGCACAAATAGTGGATAATGTATACTCTCTGAGGGAGAAACACATATGGAGAAGTGAGCTCTGATTTTCTAAAAAAGGAATGTCTGATTTACTAGTGATAGAAAGACAGATGCATTTTACAGTTTTGAAGATAAGTGAGCAGACACATACAAATTGGATACAATATTCAGATAGCTTAAAATGAGATTGAGGCTTTGTGGTTCCAGGAGCAAAATAGCAATAGATGTCTGTCCTCTAAACATCAGATTTTTTTCAGGAAAAATATCATATTCTTTAATCATTCATTTCCCCCCAAATGAATTAAACATGTTTAAAAAAACTGCAGTGTTTAGAAACACCTTTTCTTTCTTAGAAAATGACTTACATAGAAAACAGCCTTCCCCCCAAAAGATCTTGTTTAGTTCAAGTGTATGTCTCTTCCAGGTGGGCAAGGAACTGTTGCAGTTTTCTCTCTCAGGTGTGCCACTTCATTAAATTTAAGTAGCTAGCATTTATTAGAATTCAGCTTTACCAATCATAACCCACTCAGATTGTCCATAGGCAAAAACAATGAGACCAAGCAGAGAAATTTTAGCTTAAATATATTTAAAACTTTTTTTATCTTTGCCATATAAAACTTAACTTTAAGATTTTCCTGAAAAAAATAAAAACATACATGGTTTCCTCTAATAAGAAATTTAAAAAGCAATAATTAAATTACTGATTTATCTCAAGATGTTAAACACAGAATTACCATAAGACTCAATAATTCCACTCAGGCATATGCTCAAAAGAAATGAAAACATACATCCACATAAAACATAATACTAAAATGTTCACAGTACCATTATTCAGCATAGTCCAAAAAGTGGAAACAATCATAATGCCCATCAGATGTTGAACAGATATTAAAAAATGGTATAGTCATACAGTGGTTATTATTTTGCATTATAGATAAATGAATATTGATACATATTACAATATGATTTAATTTTGAAGGAGTGTGCTGGTTTAAAGAAGCCCATCACAAAAGATGACATATTGTATGGTTCCATTTTAGAGTGATAAGAATGTTCTTATCTTAGTTTTTGGTAATGGCTCTACAACTCTGAATATACTGAAATCACTGAGCTATAAATTTTAAATAAGTGAACATTGTGGTTTGCAAATTATATCTCTATAAAAATTTTGATAAAATTGTTATTTAGTGTTAATCTGTCACAGAAATGTTGTCATATGATGTTTGTAGTTATATTAATTAATTATTATAGCTAAGAGATTCTGTAGAAGGTAGACAGAGAAAGGTAGGGAAAGAATAAGTTAAACCCATACACTGGAAACCCTTGATGACTGTGAATGCTAGGATCACTTTGCTAGTGTTTAATTATGACCAATTTTCAATAAATCAGAGAGAATGAAAACAAGAGGAAGAAAAAAAGGAGGGGGAAGAGAAGAAAAAAGAGAAAAATAACTTTTCAATTAAATAACATGAGAGGGGAAATGATGAGAAGAAAATTTGGGTAAAAAACCCTAATTCCAATGATATATTACTAAATGACTAGATGAGAATAAGGAAATAAGCCAAAAGGATTGTACGAGGAGAATTTAGATGGAATAGATTAAAGAAATTTGTTTCAAACATGAGAGATGGGTTCACAGTTAAGGCAGAGTACAGAAAATCATGAGCACCTATAAGAACTGCACTGGATGATTCTACTCATGTAATACAAAAAAAAAAAAAACAAAGAACTAAGAAACCCAAGGAAAAAAGAAACTCTAAAAATACAAATGCAGAATTGAGACTACTGGAAGGGGAGAAAATGTGGGGGTGGGAACAAAGAGGGGATGGACTTATGGTAAAGGGCTAGTAGTGCTTTTAATGATGAGTTGGTGAGGCGACATCTTTTTGAGGAGAGGTGAACATACTCCTCTAAAGTATATACAGTGCTATAAATCAATATTATTTGTATCAAAAAATTATACCAAGAAGGTATAATCTAACCCCTCCCCCCCCAATAAAGATAGAAAAAAGAAGGAAAGAGAGAACAAGTTACAAAAAAAAAAGAAGGGGGCTTTTAAATGTTATGGTTTGGAACAAACAGAAGAATGACAAGCCCCAAACTTGGTCCAGATGGCATAATGTGAACAGATGAGGGTGAAGGAAGAGGAAGAGGAGGTAGTAGAGCAGCAGGAGGAGGAGCAGGGGGAGGAGAGGAAAGAGAAGAAAACATCAAACTCAAACTTTACCATTATCTCTATTAAAGAAAATGATCTGCAAATTGAAAAGGGGAGAAGAAGCATGATGAAAAGGAATCTAAATTAGCAAAACCTTTTTCATGCAGATGACTCGAATTTAATGCTCCATTCCAGATATTCTGTATGGACTATGGGTATTTGATAATTCTTTAGTTATTTCACATTACTTGATACTCAGTACTTTATACTGTTCTTGCTGTACTTTATATTTAGTATCTTATACCCTTTATTTTAAATCAAATTAATGTTCTCCTCTACCCTCCCTCTATTTCCCACAATATATCTTAGGACACTTCTGGGGTTCTCTATTTAAGCAAGTGGAAACACCAACTTTTATTTATAAATCAGACATATAGATACCAACGTGGAGACTTCCCTCCTCCTTCACATCAACAAATTCAGAAGATTCAGAATCTCTGGAAAATATCCACTTGCCTCAATAACTGGCAACAACTTAGTCTCAGTTACCTTTTTCCCCCCACCTGGAATACTGTACTTCTAACTGGTTCTCCTTCTTCCATTTTATTTTCAAAGGGCTCATTGCAGAAGGCAAAGTGGACATAAGCTTTCCCGCTCCTACCCTCCTACAGACATAAACAAGAATATAAAGATTCAAAACTTAAACAAAGACTTCAGGGCAATGAATGACATTATCTTGTGTAAATTTCTAGACTCATTTTGCATCATTTTAATGACTGGGCCACACTGGATTTATCTCTGATCTGTTTGAACCTTGCTGCCTTTACATGATCCCTTTGGTTCACTGTCTAATTTATTCTCTTTTTATTCAAATTTAATCCTAACCATTACCTCTTTGAGCAAGCATCTCTGAATTTCTTAGGAGAGTTACTGCAGTATTACAATCTCCAAAGTGATCATGTGAGCTGGGCTTGTATTAAGGATAAAAGGTTCAGAAAGTGCTTGGCCACTTTAATTTTGGAGTCTCCAAAGAGATTTTCCTGGGTTGATTATCTTAGTTAAGATAGATAAGTTAAGTTATAGAGATAAGTTAAGATAGTTAAGTTAATACTCCATGTACAAAAATAAACTCAAAATGGATAAGAGACTTAGAGGTCAGACCTGAAACCATAGCATACATTGAGGAAAACTTGGGCAAAACTCTCCATGAACTACAGTTCAGAAATCCCTTTCTGGAAACATGTACAGATGGCAAAGAAATGAAGGAAAACATAAACAGATGGGACTACATCAAACTAAAAACCTTCTGTACAGCAAAAGAGACAACAGAAAAAACTAAAAGATGCCCAACCGATTGGGAAAAAATCTTTGCCCTCCACATGAGTGACAAGGGTTTAATAACAAAGATCCACAAGGAACTAACACAGCTAAACAAAAGCAAAACAAAAAGCCCAATCAAAAAATGGGGAGAAGAACTAAAAAGACACTTTTCCAAAGAGGAAATACAAATGGCCAACAGGCACATGAAAAACTGCTCAACTTCACTAGTAATAAGAGAAATGCAAATCAAAACAACAATGAGACACCACCTTACACCAGTAAGAATGGCCCACATCCAAAGAACAGACAACAAGAATTGCTGGCGAGGATGTGGAGAGAAAGGAACACTACTATACTGTTGGTGGGAATGTAAACTAGTCCAACCACTATGGAAAGCTGTATGGAGGACCCTCAAGTTAATGAAAATGGAATTACCATTTGATCCAGCAATTGCTCTCTTGGGAATCTACCCAAAAGAGACCTATATGTGGGTACAAGGGAACACCTGTGCTCGAATGTTTACTGCAGCACAATTTATAATAGCAAGGACATGGAAGCAACCTAAATGCCCCAAAACAGATGATTGGATGAAAAAAATGTGGTACATATACACAATGGAATATTACTCATCAAATAAAAATGACAAATTTGACGACTTTATAACAACATGGATGTACTTGGAATCATATTAGCAGAAATAAGTCAAGAAGAAAAAGACAGAAACCAAATGACTTCACTAACATATGGATACAGTGAAAAAATAAACAAAGACTTGGGGAAAAGTCAAAACAAGCTAAACACCAAACTGAAGAGCACAACTTTGAGCAGGAGGGAAGGGGGGGGGTGGAGGGAAGGGGGGG